>VSMD01093025.1:0-25736 GCA_008750895.1 Mirza zaza
GGGGGGGGACGCTGATCAGAAGCCTCCTCCCCCCACATAATTAGGGAAGGAGCCAGGAGACAGAGGGAGAAGCAGAGAAACTCCAGCAACAAAAGAGTTAGTATGAGATTTAGGAGACCTGACCACTTTCTTCACCTGGGACAAGCACAGATTGTTCCCCAAAGCGGGGGAAAGGTTGATAAATGCATACCTGGAAGGAACAGACTGCTTGATAACTGGTGGAGACATACATAAAGGAACCCAAAGAAAGGGAAGCCAAAGGGACAGATGGATTTTTGAAAGATTGCCTCATTTCATAGTTTTGCACAAAGTCCTATAGGTTACAAAGCATTTGTACATCCATTTTCTCATCTGCTTTTCACAGAAGCTCTGTGAAGAAGCCAGAGCAAGAAATATCAATCTATTCTAAAAAGGGCAAACTATGGCTTATAGAAATTGCTTAACATACATCGCTGATCAAAAACAGGACTAGAATCTAGACCTCATGGCTCAAAGTTCAGTGCTCTTTCTACTAAATCAGGGTTTCTTTTCTTTCTGCAGAAGAACGGGCAAAGAAAAAAAAAGAAAAAGAAAAAAGAGAAAAAATTAAAAAAAAAATCAGTGTTTCTCAAGCTTTGGCATCCATGGACCATTTGTGTCTAGAACACACAAAGTGCCAACATTTTTGGTCAACTTTAAAAATTGTCACAAATTTTTAAATAATGTATTAAAACATTAAAAATATAACAATGGCTGTTTTAAATCAATAAGAAGGATATTATTTGTAATCTTCACTAGGTTATTTATAATTAGCTTGATGTCAGATAGTTTGTTCCATAGCTCAGGTCTCATATTCAGTCTTTTTTTTTTTTTTTTGCTATTTCCACTAAATTAGGAAACCTTAACCCTTAGTTGCAAGACTTTGGGAATGACATCATGTGCTTTGTGGCTGTCAAACAGTCCTGGATAAGCAGATGACACTTGAACTCAGACTGTGGAGAACATTCTCAGGGAAGATGGTTTGCCAAACTGTTAGGACCTAAGTCTGCAAGCACATTACACTCAAAAGTTGGAAGAGTGGCTGCCCTTTCCCTTTTCTGGCTCGGAACCCAGCACAGCTTCCAGGCTACGGCAGTATTAGCCTGGGCAGTGGTGGCAAATGGATTCCTTTCGCTTCATTAGAAAGCACCTCTTTCTGTCTGATGTAGATTTTCAAAGTGTTTTTTTTTTATTGTGGTAAAATATATACAACATGGAGTTTGCCTTTTTACCAAAATGATTTTAAAATATACCCAATAATATGTTTTTGATTCTTACACAAAAAAACCAAATGTTGAGAAATTGTAAAACTTTGATGATGCAACTGTGCCAGAGTTCTAACCTTAAGAAATCCCTCCAGTGTGTATTCTGGATAAAGAAGAAAGAAAGAAATCCTGATATTTTATCCCCACCATTAAGATTGTGAAAATTTGGTCTTAAGTGATAGGTTCTGATATATCACTAAGATACACCACTTACACCATTTGCAATTAGACAGACACTCTTTATTAGCATTATCAATGTCATGAAGTGTCACCTTGGATTTAAAAAAACTCGTGTGATGGAAAGAAAAAGGTAAAATTATCTCTGTTTGCAAATGACATGATCTTATATATGGAAAACCCTAAAGAATCTACAAAAAATGATTAGAGCTAGTAAGTTCAGCAAAGTTAGAGGATATAAGATCAATATACAAAAATCAGTTGTATTTCTATATACTAGTTATGAACAATCTGAAAATGAAATTAAGATAACGGTTCCATTAAGAATAGTATGAAAAAGAATAAAATACTTAGGAATAAATTTAACCAAAAAATGCAAGACTTGTATAATGAAAAATATTGTTAAAAAGAAATTAAGGAAGGTCTAAGCAAAATCAAAGAATATTCTATGTTTATTGTCTGAAGAACTTAAATTGTTAAGATAATGATACCAAATTGATCTACAGAATCAATGTGATCCCAGTCAAAAGCGATTCCTCCCCATCCCTGCTCCCCCAAATGAACAAGCTAATCCTAAAATTCACATAGAATTGCAAGGGACCCAGAATAATCAAAACAACCTTGAAAAAGAACACTTCCCTCTTTTCGAAAGTTACCGCAAACCTACTATAATCAAGGCAGTGCGGTACATAGACACATAGACCAATGGAATAAACTCGACAGTCCAGAAATCAACCCGTACATCTATGGTCAACTGACTTTCCACAACGTTGTCCAAACCATTCAGTGAGGGAAACAATAGTCTTTTCCACAAATGATGCTGGGACTAGATATCCTTATGCAAAAGAATGAACTTGGACCCTTATCGCATACTATATACAAAACTTAACTCAAAATAGATCAAAGACCTAAATGTAAGAGCTAAAAGAAAGAAAGAAAGAAAGAGAAAGAAAGGGCTAATGAGCACATGAAAAGATGATGGACATCATTAGTTAATAGGGAAATGTGCAAATCAAAACCACAGTGGGATATCACTTCACATCTACTAGGACAGCTACATAGTAACAATGGAAAGGAAAACAAGTGTTGGTTTGAATGCAGAAAAATAGGAACCCTCCATCAGACACTGGTGGTGGGAATGTAAAGTGGTTCAGCCACAGGAGAAAACAGTTTGGCAGTTCCTCAAAGGTTAAATATAGAATCATCATATGACCCAGCAATTCTACTTGTTGGTGTATATCCGAGAGAACTGAAAGTTTTTGTTCACACAAAAACTTGTACATGAATGTTCAAAGCAGCATTATTCATAATACCAAAAAGTAGAAAGAACCCAAATGTTCATCAGGTGATGAATGGGCAACAAAATATGGGATGGCCATGCAATGAATGTCACTTGGTCATACAGGGGAAAGAAATACTGTTACCTGCTACAGCCCAGACGGGCCTTGGGAACATTCTGCTGAGTGAAGAGGCCAGCCACGAAGGGCTACATGTACGATGTAATTTATATAAAATGTCCGGAATAGGTAAATCCATAAAGACAGGAAATACATCCGCAGTTGCCAGGGCATGAGGGGAAGGAGAGAATTGGGACTAACTGTTAATACATATGGGGTTTCTTCTTGGGGTGATAGAAATGTTCTGGCATTAGATAATGGTGATGACTGTACAACAATAGCGGATATACTAAAAACCACGCAATACATTTTAAAATGGTGAGTTTTATATTATGTGAATTACATCTCAATAAAAATGCTAAAACTAAACAAAACAAAACAGAATTCATGTGAGTACCTTTGTCCTCTGGGGTCAATGCACTTCGAGGTGTGTTGGGGTGAGGAAGCAGTTCCTTGTACGTGCTGCCTGTTTCTACATGAACACACTGAAAAGAATGTTTCCTTAGTGACGGCCATTTGAGTCATGTGAAAGCTATTTTGCCGTCGTAGGTGGGGATTTTAGCCAACCCTAAAGAGGACTATGTGCACATACAGGTGACAGTGATTACTTTTGCCAGTTGTTTGCCATTGTTAGGTGACATCCAACAGTGGCATTTGATGGAACTGTTTCTCTCTGAGTATTATGTCAGAGAGGGGGAGGGGGAACTTTGAGTAACGTGCTGTACTCTCCATGTCTTTCTTCATCTTGAGCACAAAATTAAAATTTTATTCTGGGAAATATTATCTTGTGCTTAATCTGGAAAAAAAAATCAATAGGCTCTGATTGTGACTGATTCAAAAGATTTGATGACTTTGAGCCATGGGCTGACATTTCACAGCAGATAATACTTTGGGGACAAAGAGTGAATAGTTAATAAAAAAGTTTCCAGATAATCTTTAAGGCAGTTCCTGCCTACAGTTTCTCTTTGGGGCTTGTGCAAAATAATCACTCTTAAGTTTTCCTTCTTCTCAGCACACACAGATATTTTATATTCCTGCTGGAACCCTGTTTATACGGTTAACATTGTTCTGAGTTGTCGGATCTATGTTACTGTCTTCATGGCTGTTTTTATGAGTTGATGAAGGACTTTTGAACCATTTAATGACTTTTATAATTTAGAGATATAACATAGTACAACCACATGAATGCATAAAGCACATCATTGTATCTTATTTTTAGTTTTTTTTTTCTTTTTTTAGAGACAGGTTCTCATTCTGTTGCTTGGGCTAGAGTACAATGGCATCTTTGAACTCCTGGGCTAAAGTGATCCTCCTGCCTCAGTCTCCTTAGTAGTTGGGACTACAGGCATGCACCACCAAACTTGGGTAATTAAAAAAAATTTTGTCTGTAGAAACAGGGTCTCACTATGTTGCCCAGGCTGGTCTCAAACTCCTGGTCTCAAGCGATTCTCTTGCCTCGACCTCTTAAAGTACTAGGATTACAGGCGTGAGCCACCATGCCCAGCCATCACATTTTTAAATATAAACAAAAACATGCATATGACTAGAAAATAAGATTAGCCAAGGTCATTAAAGCAGTTCTGGAAATCCATGTGCAGCCTTTAAGATTGTAATAATTATTAAGAATATAATAATTATAAATGACATTAACGATATTTCTGTGATAGCCATAATCAATGTCATATTTAAAATTTGTGAAAAGTAGGGGAATCTGAAACTACCAGTCTGCCTGAGGACCTGTTGATTAAACTGTCCCTGGGCCTCATTCTGAGAAACATTTGAGTCAAGAGGTTTTAAATTTCTAGGAGTTGGGCTTTGGAGAAGATGGTTCAAGGACAGATAGGTGGACAGAGGCCATTTGGAGGCTTGAGGGGAGACTCAGAGGGATGCAGGAGCACTTTCCCACACGGAGTCCTACATTTCCTCCTCTGGCCTGGGAGGCCTGTGCAAAATTATCACACGCCACCAGAGGGCGCTGCGGCACTGGGGATGCCAGTCTTGCACGCCTGGGTGGAGAGTTCTTGCTCTCTGGGCGTACTTGACTGCTGCCCGCCGGTCAGTTCTTTAACCGTAGTGACTTTGTTTCTCTCCTTATATTCAAGGTTCTTCATCTGGTGACCATGGTTGGGCTTCTGATGGTCAGTGACCATTAGGAACTTACGTATAAAATATGTGTGAGCAGGTGCATTTTTCTATCTCAAGGAAAGTTTTATAGTTTTAATTAAGCTCTAAAAGGTGTATGTAACCCTTCTGTCCCCTGCCAAATGTCAAGAGCTATTTGCCTAAGACAGAGTATCCCTTTGAAGGTGTAGAATTCAATGATGGTAGGTACCGATTTGTTGACTGTCTACCGAGTGGTAAGCACTTCATATGTACTGTTTAATATAATCTTCAAACTACCCTGCAGGATATAAGATATCCCCATTTTACAGATAAAGAGCCTGAGGTTCAAAGAGGTTAAAGGTGTCAGACATGGTGGCTCATGCCTAGAATTCTAGCATTTTGAGAGGCCTGGGTGGGAGGATCGCTTGAAGCCAAGAGTTTGCAACCAGCCTGGACAACATAGTGAGACCTTGTCTCTGAAAAATAAAAATAGCCAGGTGTGGTGGACCACGCCTGTAGTCCCAGCTACCCAGGAGGCTGAGGTGGGAGGATCGCTGGAGCCCAAAAGTTTGAAGTTGCAATGAGTTATGATGACACAATTGCACTCTAGCCTGGGCAACAGCAAGACCCTGCCTCAAAACAAACAACCCCTCCAAGAAAACCCCCCCACAAAACTCTAAGAGGTTAAAGAACTTTGCCCCAGGTCGCACAGCTAGGAAGCGGTGGGGCTGGGGTTCAGTTCCAGGAGTGTCCTGCTCTCTCTGTGCTGTTACTGCACTGAGGAAGAAGGCATGAGAGACTCATTCGTTCATCAGCAAGAACGTGGGCGGTACCGGTGACATGTCTAGCACCGGGCTGGGTGCTAGGGACAGAGTGGTGACCACACAGCCGTGCCTCCCGCCTTCCAGGAGCTTAGCTCCCAGGGGTGGTGGCGATGACGGTCGTGGTGGTGGGAGACAGACACACACAAGCCGGTGTGTGGCTACATTGAGGGAGCAACCGGGGACAGCAACAGAGACCATCGGGAGACCCACAGGCAGGTTGGCCCGCGGAGGCCTGCCTGGGGACACAGCATGGCAGCTAAGAGGACAGGGCAGGAAGGAGCCTGCCAGGAAGAGGTGGGGCAGGCCCCGGCCTGGCTGGGCGGGGCAGTTCAGGTCAGCCGGGCTTTCTAGGCCGAGTCAGGAATGAAGATTTTATTCTAAGTGAAATGGGAAGCCAATGTGGAGTTTAAAGCAGAGGTGAAAGAAACTTGAGCTAATTTATGGTTTTCATTTCTTTTTATTGTGGCAAAAAACACATCACATAAAATTTGCCATCTTAGCCATTTTTTAAGTGTATACGTTGGTCATGTTACATACACTGACATTACTGGGCAGCCCGTCTCCAGGCCTCTTTTCATCCTGCCAGAGTGAAGCTCTGTACCCATTAACACTAACGCCCTCTCTTCCTTTCCCCGAGCCCCTGGCAACCATTCTACTCCTCTATGATTTTGACTATTCTAAGTAGAATCATATAACATTTGTCCTTTGCGACTGGTTTATTTCACTTAGCTTAAAGTCCTTAAGCTTCATCCATGTTGTAGCATGTGTCAGAATTTACTTTCTTTATAGATATTAATATATATTTTTTGAGATGAGTCTCACTATGTTGCCCCAGTCTGGTCTCAAACTCCTGGGCTCAAGTGATCCTCCCACCTTGGCCTCCCAAGTAGCTGGGATTACAGGTGTGAGCCACCATGACCAGGTGGAATGTCCTTTCTTTTAAAGACTGCATGATATTGCATTGTACATACAGACCACATTCTATTTATCCACTCATCTGTGGAAGGACACTGGGAAGCTTCCATCTGTGGCTATTGTGAATAATGCTGCCATGAACATAGGTGTATAGATAGATGTCTTTGAGACTCTATGTTCAATGGTTTTTCTTTTTAATTAATGTTTTGGAAATTACAAAATACATGAACGTGGTATGAATTCTGACATCACTCTGGCTGGGGCTGGAGGAGAGGCTAGGAGCAGTGAAGAGTGCAAGGATGGTGGCAGGCCTGCTGCTGGGGAAGGGGGCGCGGCACGCTTCCATTGCTGAGGTCCTGCGAGACACCCAAGTGGTGAGGTCAAGTGGACAGTCGGATATGGGTCTTGAGCTCAGAAGGAGGGCTGTGCCAGAGAGCATCTTGAGGAGTCCGAGTGCTGGAGGCGGGATAACCGCGGTCCTGGCATGGCCTGGAGCCTGGGCCGAGCGTGAATGGAGAGGACGGCTCAGCGCAGCGCCTGGTGCTCAGGTAGGGCGCAGGCGGCGGAAGCCAGGCAGGCGGAGGAAAGGCAGGGGCGGGACCGCTGGGAGGGCCTTAGTGCGCACCAGGCCGGCGTGTGGAGGCTGTGGGTGACTTGGACAAGAGCAGCTCCTGCGGAGAGGCAGGGGCAGAAGAGAGAGTGGAGGGAGAGGGAGGGGTGAAGAGGCGCAGGCAGGCAGCTCTCTGGAGAAGGTGTGCTCTGAAGGACGGCAGAGAAATGGGGGCAGTCCCGAGCGCGGGCAGGTGGGGAAAGCGAGGTGGGTGTTTTGGCTTCTTAAAACCCGCGTGGCACCAAATGCATGTTTCCACGCTGAAGGGAACGGCCTGGTGGGGAAGAGCACAGACGCATCGCACAGTGGGGTGCCGGGGTGGGCGTGGGGGGGCGCCCAGGCACCCGTGGGGGAAGGCCCTTCTTCCGGAATAGCAGAGAACAGGAGGCAGGGGCTGCTGTGAATCTGGCCTTAGAAAGTGGAGGAAGTTCTTATCTGATGGCTGTAAGTTCCCAGAGAGGGGAGAAGTCTGTGGGGGAAACCCGAGGGGGCGCAGGGCCGAGCACGTGCAGGCTGGGGAGAAGGCCAGCTGTAGCGGGGGAGGGGGGAGGACTTTCTTCAAAGACACCCTGGGGCTGTGGGAGGCTACTGGGAGCCCATGGAGGGTGGCAAACCTCCTGGGCCTCGCTGCTTGTTTCCTGCAGCAACGCTGGGCTCTGTTGGTGTAGCCTGGAGCAGGTAGTGGGGCCGAGGTTTTGTTAGGAGGGTGTGATGGAGGGGAGAGGGAACGGAATGGGGCGCGTTTGCAAAGGAGTGAGTCTGCTGGGGATCCCTCAGCCCTCTGGGGGATGAAAAGCAAGAAGAGACGAGGGAAGAGGCTTGGCTGGCTGAGGTCTCAATGACACCGCAGCACAGTTTCACACATGGTTCACGGGGGACAGGACAGGACAGAGAGGGGAACAGAGCCAGTGCCTGGGAGGCAGGGCAGTTTTAGGTAAATGACAAGATCCGAGTGTGGCCTTGGGAGTGGGCGTCAGAGGCAGAGGACGTGGTCAGCGAGAGGAAGAGGATGAGGAGCAAGGAGGCCGTGGTGATGGTGTGGAGGCTGCCTAGCCTGGAGCAACAAGAGCAGTGGGTGCAGAGGAAGACGGGAGCCCGGGCGGGTCTCTGGGGAGGCAGAGGGTGACAGCGAAGAGGAGGAGAGGGCGCTGGAGCTGGATGCCCTCATTCTTAAAGGATGCTCATAAGGAGGTGGCTGCAGTGGTGGTGGGATGCAACTTCCGGAAGCAGCCATGGGGAGCCGGGGGTGCCAAGCTCACTTCCTGCCCCTAAGGTATGTGGAGAATGTGAGAATAAGAGCAAGCCTAGATTTCCAAATTAAAAATATTTTTTGTTCATTCACCACTGAGCAGAAGGCAAGGGCTAGATATGAGGAAGCATTTTCTGACCCCACAGGGTATGAGGCATGAAGCCTGGCCACTAAAGGAACTCAAGGAAGTGTCTTTTTCCTTCCTAAAGAGGTTCAGGACCAGAACTGACCCCCTCCATTCCTTCATTTCCCTATCTCCCAATCTTTTCCGAGGCCTGTTAGGAGCTGTAGAGCATCCTCTCGTGTGGAGGTTTCATTCGTTCAACAAAGCTATTGAGCCCCAAGACACTCGCCATTCTAGGAACTGGAGCCAGGGCATGAACGAAACAGAGAAGAAATCCTTGACCCAAGGAAATCACTTCCTAGCAGAGGGATTTGTTTGGGTTTGTTCTTGATGCAAAAGCTATCAGAAGGGAGAGTTACTCTCGGGGCTGGAATCTGGACGTGGAGTGACTTAAGAGAGTGAGTCACTTTTGTGGCTTGGGGCGGGGAGAGGTGGGGTGGCAGTGGAGGGAAATGGAAAGAGGCCAGGACTTGATGTCTGAGGCCTGGGGCTGGGTGACCTTGCGTACAGCGTTCGCTTTTCCTGTTAGCTGACCTGTGAAGCAGGGGAAGACTCCCTCATCCCCCAGATTGCTGTGGAATTAAGTGGGAGTGTTGCTCAAATAACTAAGTGCCATACAAATGATCATTAGGCCATTACTTAAGTCTTCATTCCCTTCTCTGAGCAGGGGCACGATAATAGCACCTACCTCCCCCGAGATAGCATGAGAGTTAATATGTGGAAAAGGCTCAGCACGGTGTCTGGCGCAAGGAGCTGGGTGTGTGCTGGCCGCCATCTTGTCCAGTCCCCCGTTCCTCTCCAGTGAATTCTTTGCTGTCTCAGGGCCAGACTCCGTGGGGATGAGGAAATGGGTGACTATCCCAGGCAGAGAACTAGGGCTCAGGACGCTCGGGGCCAGGCAAGGAATCTGCCAGGCCTGACACAGGGCACAGGCTGGGTGCTCACATTTGGTGCCTTAGACCCTTGGGGTGAAGGAGGAGGAAGCCACTGATGAGTAGTCTTCCAGCCTGCTTCCTTTTCCCCTGCACCCCAAAGTTTCTTATCCTTCCATTCATTCCTCACGTTTTTATTGAGGGCCTACTATGTGAAAACATGGGACTCATCAGTGGGGACAGGGTGGCAGACGAGACAGAGGAGGCCCCTGCCCTCCAGCAAGGGCCTACAGACCAGGTGCGGGCAGAGGTGCATGGGGTGGCCAGCTCTGGGGTCAGGTCACTTGTCATCTTCTCGGAAGCCAAAGGACAACTCTGGTCTCTCTGGGGCTGGGGTGGGCAGGTAGGCCTCCCCGGCTTCCAGCTCCAATTTACCCTTGGCTTCTCCCCAGGAGAAGACCCTGAAACTGATCTTTGTTGACCTAAGGGAAAAAACAGAGGCAAAATTGATTTAAGTAGAGAGTTTGTTTTGGCCAAGTTTGGGGACTGCAACCTAGGAGCACAGTTTAGGCTGCCCTGAGTATACCCGCTCATTAGCAGCGGTCACCAGCTTTGAAAGAAAAAAAGAAGAGGCAATTCCTAAGCTGTCTACCAAGAATTAACATTAAAATAACATAAGCTACTGATTGGCTACTCATTGTTCTTTGTGTCACAGATTCCGGGAACTCGAAGATAATGGGTGAGGCAGCCAGTCAGGACTAAAATGCCTTTAAACAATTGCACCCAGGCCCGGTGCGGCGGAGGGGGTGGTGGGGGAGGGGGGACAGTGGCTTAAGTCCTCTACCGTGTCTCTCTGGGCCTGATAACTTTGCATGCTTCATACAGCTCAGACTGCTCCGAGCTACTTTTCTTTTCTCATCTTTTAAAAGCACTGAAGTGCATCTACTGTGTGAACTTTTAATTTTGAAAACGGTCAGACCTACAAGAAGATGGGAAAGTAATCCCGTGAGCCCCCGCGCTGTCCCGGTTCCCCGGCGGTGGGCGGCGCACGCGGGGGAGGCCGCCGAGGGCCGGGCTGCGCGGCCGGGCGTGGGCGCGAGGGCGCGGCCGGCAGGACGGCACGCTCCGCGCGGCCGCGGGGCTGCGGCGACTCACCGCGGCGGGCTGAGTCACCCCTCCGCGGGCTTCCCGCGCCCCCTGGCCCCCGCTTCCCTGCGCGCGGCCGCGCCCGGCGCCGGCACAAGCTGACCCTCGGGAGAGGCCGGCGCCGCGCTCTCGGCCCAGCCCGGGCGCCCGGCCTCCCCGGCAGCCTCCCCGGTCGCGGTCCCCGGGGCTCGCGGGCTTCCGGAGAGGCGCCCCCCGGGACCCCCGGGACCCCCTCCGCCCCGCCCGGGGCCGCGCCGGGCGCAGGGAGCGGAGCGCGCGGGCGAGGCCCGCAGCCCCCGGCGCGGCTCCGCGGGGCGGCCCCCGGCTGGGCCCGGAGCCTGCTGCGGGCGGCGCCGTCGCGCCCTCCCCTCGGGCCGGGGACTGCTTCCCGCCCGCCCCTCCGGCGCGTCTCAGGGCCGCGCCCTGGCCTGGCCGCGAGCGGCGGGCCGTCTCGAGCTGAGGCTGGGCTGTGGGCGGCGGGCCACGCGGGGGAACACGCCCCTGCCGAAGCCGCGCGGGGGGAGCCTGCTCTGGTCCTTGGGTGTGGCGGGGTGTTTTCGCCTCTTCTCAGCGTAAGACAGGAAAATTGGAGGCCCTAGCTGGGTCCTAGCTGCTGAAGTAGGTGCCGGAGACCTCGCAAAACCTGTGCCACCGCCTGCCCTTGGAGAGCCCGCCCAGGGAGGAAGGAGCTTGTCCAAGGCCCCAGAGCTCGGGGGTCTGGCTGGGCCGCCCACTGACAGGTGCCTGCAAAGTGCCTACAGTAGCGCCTGGCACACAGTGAGCGCTCGGTCAACACTGTATACACAGTCGACTCTTGAACAAACACATCTGAACCGCGTGGGTCCACTTAGACCAGAATTTTCTTCCACCTCTGCCACCCTGGAGACAGCAAGCGCAACCCCTCCTCTCTCCTCCTCCTCAGCTGCTCAACGTGAAGACCAGGAAGATGAAGACCTTTCCGATGATCCACTTCCACTTGAATAAAGAGCGAATTTATTTTCTCTTCCTTATAATTTTCTTAATAAACATTTTCTTTTCTCTAGCTTACTTCTAAGAATACAGTATATAATACACATACGAAATGTGTGTTAATCGACTGTTTCTTATTTATAAGGCTTCAGATAGCATAGGTAAGGCATAGGTATAGTAGGTAAGATTACTAGTAGTCAACAGTAGGCTATAGAAGTTAAGTTTTTGGGGAGTCAAAAGTTTTTCTCAGAGTTTTGACTGTTTGGGGGTTGGTGCCCCTAACATTCATGTTGTTTAAGGATTAACTTATATATGCATAATTTTAGATATATAATTATGTTGGTACATAAATATATGTATGCCTATATATACACACATGCCAACTAGTTAAACTTTACAGAGCGCTTACTCTGTGCCAGATATTGTTCTAAGTACTCTTCATGTATTAATGATCTTATTTGATTTTCACAACTACCCTAAAACATAAATAGTATTACACATAATTAAACATAACTAAAACTAACATAAGCTAAACATAACTAAATATAACTAAAACATAATGATTATTTATCCCAATATGGTAGCTGAGGAAACAGAAGCTCAGAGAAGTGAGGTAACTTTCACAAGAGCACACAGCTAGGAAATACAGTGTAGGAGTTAAACCTAGACCCCTTGACTTTGGAGGCTGCATTCACCGAGACTTCAAATATCGGTGGAGTCTAGTAACATACTGTAAATGGCTTGCCTCTTTGGGATTTCTGGAGAACACCGTGTTTAACTCAGCCCTGGGAGCAGGAGCCATTTTCTTCACGGAAATGCACTGCAACAGCAATGTTGATGTTTGGCCCCCCTGCCCCCGCCCCTCAGATTCTGACTGATAGACCTGGGGTTCACCCTGGGCGTCAGGACTCCAGTGAGCTTCCTGGTGACCCCAGCAAGCTGCCCAAGCGAGAACCAGTGCTTTGAAGACTGAGTCGGTGGGTGGAGGTGGTCCTAGGAATCTGTACTTTGAAGAAACTGCCCGTGTGATTTTCATGTGCTGCGTATTTGTGGCACTTCTTTTCTTCTAACTGGCTTTGGACAGTGTCCACGATTCTTCCGCAGGGGCTCCAGGTCACCTGTGGGAGCTGCTTCTGAAGGAGTCCTGTCCTCGCAGCCCATGCCTTGGTTACTGGATTTCCCGCCTTACCGGGACCCAGTGTTCTCCCCTCCCTGTGGGGTCTTTTCCCACAGGTTCTGGGCAGGACCTCGGGGCTCTGCCTGGGCCTGGGCCCCTTGACCTCTGAGGGTTCAGAGCAGCCGGGTCGGTAGGCCAGGGCTTCCCCGGCTCCCGGTAGACAGCGGTGGCATCATGACTGAATGGGAGGCCGGATCACTCCTCCTCCTCTGGGGCGGGCTGTCTAGCCTTCTCTTTCAGAACCACAGCCGCTGGAGCAAGTCGTCTGGCGGCTCCCAGCTTGGTAGTGTCTCTCTTCCCCTTTGGGTTCCAGGCGCTCTCCTGGGTACTGGGTGTTAATCTGGGAGGCTAGGAGGGGACCTGTGTGCTGGACTGTGTGCCCTGGGGCATGCCTCTTACCGTCTTTGACCTTCAGTTTCCTCATCTGTTTAATGGGCACCTCGTGAGGTTGCCTCATAGTTCAAGTAAGATTGTCTACAAAGACCATCTTAGTTGGGGATTTGCTTTGGGGATTGGTCATGGCACCAATGTTATCTATACTCATTGAATTGGATAAATGGAGCTCTCTCTTTCCTAGTTGGCAAAGTGAGGGGTAATTTGCCCTTTCTTAGGGAACCCCCGAGATATCAGCAGCTGATATGAAAGTCTCTGACAATGGTAGACCCTTGAATCTTGCCTCTGTTCTTACTAAAACAGAGTGTACTCACTGAGTGCCTACTGTGTGTACCCAGCATGGTGTTGGCTGTGAGGCAATCCTGGGCGGATTATTGGGAAGTAGGGTAATCCACTGAGAAAAACACGTGGGCCATTCTGGGTGGAAAGGGCACGCCATAAGCAGAGAATGCTTTGGCATTTCGGAGGGAGAGCACAGCGTAAGTGGCTGGAGGATAAAGACATTATGCAGGCCGGGCGCGGTGGCTCACGCCTGTAATCCTAGCACTCTAGAGGCCTATGTGGGCGGATTGCTCGAGGTCAGGAGTTCGAAACCAGCCTGAGCAAGAGCGAGACCCCGTCTCTACTACAAATAGAAAGAAATTAATTGGCCAACTAATATATATAGAAAAAATTAGCCGGGCATGGTGGCGCATGCCTGTAGTCCCAGCTACTCGGGAGGCCGAGGCAGAAGGATTGCTTGGGCCCAGGAGTTTGAGGTTGCTGTGAGCTAAGCTGACACCATGGCACTCACTGTAGCCTGGGCAACAAAGTGAGACTCTGTCTCAAAAAAAAAAAGACTATGCAGAGGAAGAGCCTGAACCAGACCAGCTCAGGACAGGCCGGAGTTGGGAGTGGGGAGGATGCGGGACAGAAGGTTGGGTTGGCAGGCTACCCCCTTCCTGTAGGGACCTGGCCCAGCAGGGCTGACCAGCAACAACAGGTGGTGTCACTATGCAATCCCCTGAATGAGCCTGTGGCCTCTCCCCTTCCTGCCTTTGCTTTTCTAAGCAAAAAGGAACATCTGGTGGCCCCTCTGGAATCTGTAGCTCCCTGGTGATGACTTCTGGCGCGTTTACAGGGAAGGATGAATAAAAGCCCCCTTCCATCCTGGGCCTCTCTGCCCATCCCATTGGCACGGGCAGAGGCCAGACAACCAAAGTTTGATAGGTCTTGATATCACTAACACCAGTGAAAGCTGCTTGTTGACAACAGTCTAAGTGTGTTAGGTGCCAGGTCACCCTTCCTGGACAGCTGTCCTTCCCCGTAATTCTCTCTCCTTCACTCTGGGCACCCCCTCTGTTACTTCCTGCCCACCCCCTCCTGTCCCAACATCACATGGGTCATGCCTGCTCAAGTGTGTCACCTTCCACCTCAGCCGCCACCCATTGTTTTTCTACTTGGGAATGGACACGACAAGGGAAATCACTCTGTTTGGGGCCAAGGAGGAAGGAAAGAGGGATGGGACTGGAACAGTCAGATGATGGAAAAAGTGACTTCCAGCTGTTCCCTGGCTTGGACTTGGATGGCAGCTCAGAGTGGTTGCCATGGTGATGGGCAGACAAACACATTACCTCCCCTGCCTCCCCAAATAATGGTGGTTGTGCCTTTTTCTCCCTACTCTAATCCCCCCAGGACTCCGCCTGGTATAGAGCACAGATTCCCCTTAGCTGCCCTTGCCTCAGTTTCCCAGCCTGATCCAAGGAAGCGGGTGGGGCCACTGGGATGAAGAGGGTGTGCTCTTCCCTGTGTGCCTCTGCAGGCCACTCTCCACCCTTCTCCACGGCTCCGTGCCCCCGCGGGCTGACCTTTGGGGTCTGCCGATTACAGGCCCCCTTGCCTTCTGGTTTCCGGTCAGCCATTGCGAGGCACTGGCAGGAACTGGAGGGTGGAAGGGAGGGGATGGGACACTCACCCCTGGCTCTCTCACTGTGGGCTGCTGGCTGGCAGTGGCTGTGTCCCTCTCCTGAAGGCCATGGTTTTTGTTGGCAGCACCCCTAAAGCTCCAGGTCTCCCCACTTCTGCTCCCTGCCCCTTCCCCTTGCCCCCCACCACAAAGTGGCAAGGCTTCCTGCTCCTGTAGCCCCAGGTGCTATACCAATCCGAGCCCCTCCACTTTTCACTTCAATTGTCCTCAGATGCTGGTTTCAGGTACATTCCCTGCTGCTATAGAGAAGGTGTCAACAGCCAGGGAGGATGGCGCTTTCTCAGGGCGCCTTTCTTTATGTGCAGGCCCCGGCAGGCTGGGCAGGTGACTGGAGTGGCCTCCCCGGTGTAATCTGAGATGTACGCAGAAGGTGGCCCTGCCCAGAACAGCCAGGCTGAAGCCCTGCAGTGAGAGGGCTGTTTCTCTGAATCAAAACCCTCCTCTGCAAAGATGCCACACTCCCCAGGAAGGCAAGCATATTATCTGGTTACTCAGTTCTCAGCCTGCCTTAGTGTCATCAGCTAAGAAGCTTGACTGTAGGCTTTCTAAATGCAAGGACTGTCTGTCCCCGTTGTATAGACATGGGTGGCACGAGGCCTGGTGTAGAACATCCAGTGAATAAATTTATTCACCACTCAACAAATGTTTCTTGAGTGCCCGCTGTGTTCCAGGCACTGTTCTAGGTGCCTGGAATACACAAGTGAAGAGAAGAGGCCAGGGCCTTAGCAGGGATCCCGGGAGCACCCTATAGGGTATAGTGTTGGAGGATGGCAGGGCATCTGTTGGAAGATGAACAGGGCAGGGAAGGAGATCAGGCGCGGGGCAGGTGTTGTTGGAGGATGGTCAGGTAGGCCTTATTGGGAAAGTGATCGGTGAACAGCCTCAAGGAGGTGGGCAGGGACAGTGACATGCACAAGGGAACAGCCAGAACAAAGGCCCAATAAGGAACAGCAAAAGGGCCAGGGTGTTTGGAGCGGGTTAGCAAAGGGGAAGTGGTTTGCCACACCTTTTGGGGTCCTTTTCTGGGCCTGACCTTCCTCTAGCAATCTCTCCCCCCAGCGCATAGGCTCCCAGGCCCGCCACTCGCTCTGGGGGACCCCCTGGACCCCGTCCAGACTGCCTGTGTCCTCACTGCTCTCAGCAACCTAATGTCCTCCATTTCCTTCCTTAGTGTAGCTGGTCTCAGACTCAGCTGGTGAGGAAAGCAAAGGCTCCTAATAAATGAGATGGATGTCACTCCTAGGAGTTCTTAAAGTGGGTATTTATAGTTTGCCCCTCCCTGGAGGAGCTTAATATACTGTGACAGGCTGCATTAAGACAACCAGGTACTGCATAGACGTGTGTCAGTGTTCTTAGTTGCAGAATATAGAACACTTTCTTGCTAGCTTGGTCAGAAAAGGAATTTATTTTGGGATATTTGATTCCCAGGGAGCCTGCAGGAGGACCAGAGAACCTGGCTTGAGGGCCACATGGACCGTCTCTCTGACCGTGTCAGTGAAGGCCGCCAGCACTCCTGGACGCGGGTAGTGTGTCTTGTCCTGCCAGCGCTCGTCCCCAGATACTGGCACCTCCTCTCCAGCAGGCCACAGGGCTGATGCCGCTTTTCTCTGTCCCCTGTGGAGGTGCAGCCCCCGTGGCACCTGCCTCCTCAGTTCTTCATTTACAATTTTAAACCTCGTTTGGTTGCCTCCGATGGGCGGAGCCCCGGGGCTTGCCTGCTCCCTAGCTAGAAAGGCAGCTGGGAAGGCGGCGTTTTCTGCCTTCTACCCTGGAAAAGCAGGACTCAGTAGGACTGGAAAATCCCCCCAAATAGAAAGAGTATTCCAAGGTGTTGGGCAGCAAGAAAAGATGACAGGTGCCCACCCCTGTGAAGCTCCCTGGGGGCTGTGTCGTGGGGTGAGCCGAGGGTCACAGGCTCTATCAGTCCCTGCTCTTGGGCGCGGCCAACAGAAACTTAAGCAGAGGGAATCGATTGTAGGGATGTCAGGGGCTCCCAGGATCTCTGAGGGCTGGGTGGGAGAGGGAGGATGCAGGCTTTGGGCTGCCATGGAGAGAGGTGGGCACGACCCTCCATCATGACCATACTCCAGGAGGGGCCTCCCGAAAGGGGAGCTGGTCTGCCATGAGGAAAGGGACCAGAAGCTGGGCAGTCACAGAAGGGCGATGTCCACCACCATAGCACCAGTAGGCCAGTCCTCGTGAGGGTTTCCTCCCCCAGCCCCCTCCATTGTCCTCGCTTTCGGTTTAGTCCACCACAGTCCAGTTCAGTGAGGCTTTGGGCTAGTTTCTGTGGAGTGTTGTGCAGAGAGAATCTGCTGGGGGAGGCTGAGGGCGCTGGGAGGCCAGAGGGGGAGAGCTTAGCTGGGCCGGGAGAGAGACCAGGACGGTCTTCACGGAGCAGACAGATCAAGCCAAGCTTGGCAGGTGAGGAGGGTTTCATAGGTGGGGAAGGTAGATAAAGGCATTCCTGGCCGAGAGAATAGCACAGGAGCAAAGGTGGTTTGAGACTGTGGTGGTCCACCGCGGCTCAGGCCTGCTAAACATCCATTCGCGTTTCTTCTAGAAAATGGCACTGGGATTTCCCTTGAGGAATCAAGCTCCCCCTCCCGTGACCCCATGATTCAGGAAGGATTGATCCCTCCCCTGGCCCCAGGGTGCTGCTGTGGCCCGGGCAGTTGGAACATGGAATCCCTGATCTCAGCATCTGATTCAGGGCTGGCGTGGGATCCCAGCCAGGCTGATAGCACCACATTCTGGGACACGCATTGGAGCCACGGGGGAAGCAGGATTTTCCCTCTCTGCTGGAGTTGCTTGGGAACAGGGCAGCTGTTGCTACACCTCTTGCTGCTCCACCTTTCCAGGTGCTCAAATCCAGGGCTCTTCAAGTTACCTTGCACTCTTTATCTCACGCCAACATCCAATCCATTAGGAAATCCTGCAAGATAGATGCAGAATCCAGCCACCCCTCACCCCTGCACTGCTACCTTTCTCCTACGAATCCTGCTGAGCCTCCTCGCCACTTTCCTGCCTCCACCTTCCCATCTCCCACAATCCATCCTCAGCACATTAGTCGGAATGACCCCTTGTACCCAAGTCAGATTATGCTTTATCTTTGTTCAGACCCAATAATGGCTTCATATGTCACTTGTAGTGAAAACCCAAATTCTTGCGATGGCCTCTGTGGTAGGCAACTTCTGGCCCTGTGGCTGCCGCCCCCTGGTAGGCACAGCCTGAGTAATCCCCTCCCCCTGGGGGTGGGCTGCCCCTAGTGACTCACTTCTAACCAGTAGAACGTGGCAAAAGCAACAGGACGTCACTTCTGAGAGTAGGTTATAAAAGACTGTGACTGCTGTCTTGGAGGCTCCGTCTTTCTCCTTCCCCTACTTCTTGGCTTGCTTACTTCGCTGCCTTAAGCTGCCATGCTGAAGAGGCCCTTTTGGCAAGGAACTGTGGGTGGCCTCTGGCCAATGGTCAGCGAGAAACTGATACCCTTGGTCCTGCATCTGGGAGGAACTGAACCTGCCCACAGTCCCAGGAGTGGGCTTGGAAGTGGCTCCTTCCTTCTCTGGTTTAGCCTTGAGGTGTCTGTAGCCCTGGCCAGCACCTTGCAGCCCATGAGAGACCCTAAAACAGAGGACCCGACTAAGCTGTGCCCCGATTCCTGACCCATAGAAGCTATGGGATGATAAATGCTGTGTTGTTTGGAGCTGCTACATCTTCGGGTAATTTGTTAGACTGTTAGAGATAGCTAAACCAGCCTCCAAAGACCTACTCAATCTCTGTCCTTATTCTTATACTCCTCTCAGTAGCTTTCTGACCGCCCCTTACCTCCTCTCCCCTCACTCACTCTGTTCCAGCCAGGCTGGCCCTCTTGCTGCTTGAACACACTAACACCCCCCACATTCAAGCTTTTGTATCTGTTGCTCTCTGCCTAGCACATGCTCCCCAAGTTATCTGCAGGGCTAATTGCCCCCTTCCTCTGCTTTATTTTATTTATTTATTTTTTGAGACAGGGTCTTGTTCTGTCATCCAGGCTGGAGTACAATGGTGTCATCATAGCTGACTGCAACCTCAAACTCCTGGGCTCAAACAATCCTCCTGCCTCAGCCTCCCAAGTAGCTGGGACTACAGGTGCACACTGCCGCACCCAGCTAATTTTTAGTAGAGACAGGGTCTCACTCTTGCTCAGGCTGGTCTTGAACTCCTGGCCTCAAGTGATCCTCCCGCCTCAGCCTCCCAGAGTGCTACAGGTATGAGCCACTGTGCCTGGCCCCTCTCCTCTTTTATTCCCTTCTCCATGAGACCAACATTGACCATTCTATTTGAAAGTACACTCTGCTGCCACCACAGGCACTTTTGAGCCCCTTTACCTGGCTCTACTTTATTTTTTCATAGCACTTATTGCCTTCTAACTGTGTAATATGCTTATGTCTCGTTATTATTATTATTATTATTTATTTATTTTTAAAAATTATCAGGGGGGTACAAATGTTTTTGGTTACATGGATTGTTTCGTGCTAATCCTTGAGTCAGGGTTATAAGTGTGCCCATCCCCCAGACAGCGTTCATTGTACCTGTCATGATCATTACTGTTGATCTGGTTCATTGTGCATCTCCCGCTGCTAGAACGTAAGGCGTGCAGGCACAGGGAGCTTGTCTGTTTTGCTCACTAAAGTCTCCCAAGGGCCTAACGTGGCACCTGACACATAGTAGTTGCTCAAGAAATACTTGGTGAATGAATGTGTGAAGAATACACCTGCAAATGAAGCTGATACTGAAGAAAGCAGAGCTGGTGGATGCCCAGAGCCAGACCAACCCCTGGGGGTGCCATTTATGTTTTGGAGCCAACTGCGCCGGACAGTCTGGTCCCACAAAGTCAATGCACTTCCTTTCATGCCTGAGTCACTCTGATTAAGGTTCACTGTCACTTGCACCCGGAGAGTCCTGAGTAATGTGTGGGATTACTGAGAAATATGCCATGACTGTGACTCTGAGGAAACGCAGGGAGAGGGGGAGGGGTGGGGACAGCCACTGTGGAGCCTCCACTGTGTGCCAAGTAGGGGCCCGCTTTGTCATGCACATTATCGCTTGGAGTTCTCAGGACAAGCTTGTGAATTAGATATCATCACTCCCATTTCACAGATGAAGAAACTGAGGCTCAGTGAGGTTAGGTGACTTGCCTAAGATCGTATAGCTAGTGAGTGGCAGAGAGAGAAAATAAAATCCAGGTCTTTCTGATTTAAAATCCCATGCTTTTTCTGTGGCTTATTTTTTTCTATTTTTGTGTCCATGGATTGGCCAGAATCTCCAAATATTTTCCCCGCTGCTGGAGTCCTGGCAAAGGCCACAAGTGGGGTGGCTGCCAGCGGTTGGGGCCGAGGAGGGGAGGAGAGGGAGGGTGTGCTTGTGTGGGCTCTTTGTATTCAGGTATTTATAAATCTGGGCCTTCTCCCTTGTAACAAATATCGGAGATATTTCTTCTGGCTCTTAGACCCAGGGAAGGTATTCTTGCCTCTGTTCACAGGAACACATTTGGGAGAGGCAGTTCTTGGAGGTCGGGTGAGGCCAGGCTGGCCTGGAGGGGTGAACTAAGGCTGCCCGGCTGAAGGCGTCCTGGGCTTTTTGGATGCCACACGAGCGCCATGCCTGCAGCCCCTCCCGAGAGAAACTGAGCTGGGCACAGGCCCCTGCCACCCGTGTCTTGCCCACCTTGGCCTCAGCCTATTGGCCCAGCGTCAGCACCCGGCCGAGGTGGGCGAGCTGGGGAGGGCTCCCGAGGGGCTGTGGCGTCATGGCGCTGTCACGAGCTGGGCCCTGCGGAGGGGCTGGGGCAGCAAGATGCACACACAGAGAAAGCAGAGAAGAGGCAGCCCTGGGGAGACGGCTGTCTGGTGCCGTCTCCTTCCTGAACTAAGTGGCCCACTGGGTGGCTGCTCCTGGGGTCCCTTTGTGCTGTCAGTTCCTTGTAGGAGTCCCTGCATTTGCAGACCAGTGTGAGAGCTACCGCGGCAACCCAAAGGGGAGGACAGTCCAGACCGTGGTCGCCCCCGTCTCATTCACAGGGTCGTGGCTTGGGGACCTGTGGCCTCCCACACTTGGTTCCGGGGCCACTGGGCCAGGCCTGAGATGGGGCAGGGGTCTGGGCTAGAAGCCCAGGAGGAGGGAAGGGCTGGGCCACAGGGGCCACGGAGGGCCCGTGGTTTCAGTCAAGACGTCACAACACATGTCAGGCCTGGGTGTGCTTTAAGCAGTTTGCTACTCACAGAAGTCAGAGCCCTGGTGTGGTTTTTGTTGTTGAGACAGAGTCTCACTCTGTTCCCCAGGCTAGAGTGCCGTGGCATCAGCCTAGCTCACAGCAACCTCACACTCCTGGGCTCAAGCGATCCTACTGCCTTAGCGCCAGGCACGAGCCACCATGCCCGGCTAATTTTTTCTATATATTTTTTAGTTGTCCGGCTAATTTCTTTGTATTTTTAGTAGAGACGGGGTTTCACTCTTGCTCAGGTTGGTTTCGGACTCCTGAGCTCAAGTCATCCTCCTGCCTAGGCCTCCAGAGTGCCAGGATTACAGGCGTGAGCCACCGTGCCCGGCCCCTGGTGTGTATTTTAAGCACACCTTTACTTCTGGAACCATGTCAAATTTCAAATGGCCCAGAAGGGCACACACTGAAAGTCTTCCTCCTTCCCGTCGGGCAGTTGCCCTCCCCAGAGGCCCGTTGTTACCCGGTGTTTGGGCATTCTTCCAGAAATGTTTTATGAATACATGAGCAAACAACCTCTCGTACACACTCTTTCTGTTTTCTTCCCATTTAGCACACAGATGCTGGCAAACTGCTTTCACTGTCCTGCGCCTGTTCTTTTTCATCTGTGAATGATTAACTGACTGTGCCCCCAGTGGGCGCAGATTGGAGACCATCCCTGCGACAAGGTGGCACTCGCTCACTTGCCTTCCAGTGCTCCTTTCTAGAGGGTGAGACCCCGAGGGAGGGTATATTTGTGAGCGCGGCATGCACGCGCACACGCGTGGGCTCCCAGGAAGACCCGCAGGGAGCTCACCTGGTCTAGGCGTGGGTCCCACTGACAAGCCCTGGGCCTTGACCCCTCCGGTTCAGTGTCCTCCCTACTAAGGGGAATGGCGAGGATATTCCCTGGGTTGCTGAGGATGAGACAAGGACACTGCGCAATTGTCCTGCGAATTGTTAAGTCCAGGCAGCGAAAACTCGTTACCAGTCTGGCTCTGCTGGGTGTGGGGGCGTTCTCATCCATCCCCCCTCGAGGACGGGTCTGACCTCCTTGCTCACCCCCACCCATCCTCAGCGGATGGCTCCTCTCTCCCTCCTGAGTTAGTGGAGGTGCTGTCCCGACTTCCCGCCACATCCGCCTACCTGTTTCCTGTCTGCGCCACCTCACCTCCTTCTGCTGCCTTCTCCTGGGTGCCCGAAACCGACCCCTGCCTCCTCGGGGACCCTGCCCTGTGTAGGCACCCTCTACCCACTCCCGCACAGCTTCAGCCTCTCTCTTTACTGGCTCCTTCCAGTCAGCATCTAGACATGCTCCGATTTTCCCTGTATTAAAGAGTAAACCAATTGGGTGAGGTGGCTCACACCTATATTCCCAGCACTTTGGGAGGCCAAGGCAGGAAGATGGATTACTTGAGGCCTGGAGTTCGAGACCAGCATGAGCAACATAGCAAGACCCCATCTCTACAAAAAAAAGAAAAATTAGACGAGCATGGTGGCGGGAGGCTGTAGTTCCAGTTACTTGGGAGGCTGAGGCAGGAGGATTGCTGGAGTCCAAGAGTTCAGGGTTACAGTGAGTTGTGACGATGCCACTGCAGTCTGGCCTGGGCGACAGAGCAAGACTTTATCTCTAAACAAAAGAGTGAACCCTCCTTTGAGCTCACATCACCTTCAGCTACTGTTTTCTCTTCCACTGCAGAGTCAAACTTCTAGAAAGATGTGCTTCGCTCAGTCCCTCCTCCTCCTCCTGCTCCATTCACTCGGCAGCCCGTCGGATGTTTTAACTGGACATCTAAGGCACTCTGTGTGTCACGTGCTCTTCTAAGCACTTGCATGTATAAACTTGTTTAATCCTCACAACCACAACCAGAAGAGGTAGGAACGGTCACCAGCCATTTTACAGACCAGGAGGCAGGCCAGAGAGTTAAGTGCGACTACACTGAGCACAGCCACGCGAGGGCAGTAAGTGGTAGTGCTGGCTACAAAGCCGGCCACCTGCCCTTCCTGACTTAGTTGATCCCTTTGTGATTCCTTGGGTCTCAGCTTAAATGTCACTTTCTCAGGAAGTGTTTCCTAGGGCCCCTCCTACGGCTCGAGGGCCCTCCCTGTGTGCCCTCGGGCCCTTCCGTGCCTGTGGCTTCTTGTTCTGTGCTGTAATTGCCTATTTACGTGTCTGTGCTCACCCTCCCTCATGGTTTGTTTCCCTTCAGATCTGACCTGCCATGCAGCGAGCTGCGCACACAGAAAGCAGAAACCACACCATAAATGTGAGCTGAGTGACTTTTTCATGATGCAGAGCTGTCTGGAACTGTAGGAGGGAATGGATTCCAGGTGGTGGCTTGGTTTAAGACCAAAGGGAGAAATGTGAAAATATTAAATAGAAATAGGGGAGCAGACGTGGCCATGCTGGTGTGTGTCTGTGCCCAGCATCTCTTACCTCCCCGTCAAGGGGCGGGGAACAGAGCATGGAGTGTGGCAGACCTGGTTCAAATCCTGGCTCCACTACTTGCTGCAGTGTGACCTCGAGAAAGTTCCAGAACTTGTTTGTTTCACATTGATCTAAGTTACCTAAAACAACTTGTCACGATGCCAGTGGGTCAGGGCTCTGCTCCTGGGCCACCTGTCCTGGTGCAAAGGCCTCCCCGCTCTGCACCTCTGTTCCCCATCTGCAAAATGAAAGCCTCGGCCAGGGCATTTCCAAGGGCACCTGCTTGTTTAAGCCACTTTAGCTCAATGACATTTCTCAGATTTTATGCTCTTGTTAGATTAGGTTTGGCCTAAAGCTGCCTCCTACATATTTTCAGTTTGGCCTAAAGGTTTCTCTGTACATAGTGAATTCCACCCTAACTACAGTGTAAAACAGACTGGAGCCTATTCTTGCACCAATTAGCCTATCAAAGGTGGCCAACTGTTCAAACCTGTCCAAATAAGGCAAATGCCAGATTGTGCCCAATCTGGCTGTTTCTGTACCTCACTTCCATTCCCTGCACATCACCTTCCTTTTTTCTATCTATAAGGCCTCTCTGACCACGGGACAGTGCTGGGGTCTCTTTGAACCTGTTCTGGTTTAGGGGGCTGTCCGATTCATGAATCGTTCTTTGCTCAATTACACTCTTTTAAATTTAATTTGTCTGAAGTTTTTCTTTTAATGCTCTGGAGCGCTTGGACACAGCAGGAAACATCTCTGCGTGAGGATGCAGAGGTGAAGCGGTCCTCGCCGTCAGGAAAGCAGGCCCTAGCAGCAGGGGAGCAGCCCGAGAAGCTGTTTGTGGAGATGGAACAGCCCACCACGGAGTCTGCCACTGTTCCCCCAAAGCTGCTTGGGAACCAGACCAACTGTCACCTCCCACTCGCAGGGAGGCAGGAAGAGCCTAGAAGACCTCACAGGTGTTTTTTGAGAAGGTCCTTTCTGCTTCGCAGCATCCCTGGGGGCAGTGACCTTGACTAACCATGAGCTGGACAGAGTTAGGGTTCTCCAGGGAAAGAGAACCAGTAGGATGCTCGAGAGTGTGTGTATATGTATTTGTGTATGTATGTATTTGTGCGTGTATGTAGGTATGTGTGTGTGTATACCTATATACATATGTATGTGTATGTTTAGAGACTTATCTCAAGGCCTTAGCGCATGTGATTATGGAGTCTTGGTGAGTCCCAGATGCACGGAGTGGGCTATCAGGCTGAGACCTGGGGCAGAGCTCCCACTGCAGTCTATTGCAGAATTCTTCTTGCTCTGGGGAGGTCAGTCTTTTGTTCTATTCAGGCCTTCAGCTGATTGGATGAGACCCACTCATATTATGGAAGCGATCTCTTTAACTCAAAGTCCATCATTTGAATGTTAATCTTATCCAAAGACACCCTCACAGAAATATCCAGAACAATGTTTGACCAAATGTCTGGGCAATGGGGCTCATCCAAGTTGACACGTAACAGCAACCATCACATGTGCTGGGGTCCCTGTATGTGAGGGGGAAACCGAGGCTCAGAGAAAGAAAGAGGTTAGCTCGAGGCCACAGGCTGTGGTGGCACACAGTCACAGGAGGACACGACAGTGCTCTCTGGGTGTCACACTTGAAAACCAATGCCTGGGTGGCCAGAGCAGAGACAGGTGATGTCACTGACCAGACCCGGGGAAGGGGCAGCGCACTGCACACAGAAACAAGAGCGGTCGACAGCTGGGTCAGCCACCGCTCAAGATCCAACCGGACTGGCTCGAATCTCCACGCCCGAGTCCCCCTTCGTCGCAAGTCCAACGTCTTCCCCAAGGCGCTGGAGATTGCCCGGTGCTGCCCGTGG
>VSMD01093028.1:0-87244 GCA_008750895.1 Mirza zaza
CATGGCCCTCACTTCCTTGCTCAAACATCCAGTGTTACATTTATGTTCTTTAGATACTCCAACCCACTGTACCTCTTCCTTTTTCCTGAAATAGGCTTTCCATTCAGGTGTGCTCAGTGAACTTCTAAGTGGTCTTCAAGATTTCTTTTCAATGTTCCCCACCAGCAGCAAACTTCCCTAATCCCCAGATTGAGCGGCTACTCCTCTGAGTTCCTGCTACTCTTCTGTTCACAGTCTGAGAATTTGCTGTATCTCCCCTGGACTGAGAGCCCCTAAGGGTGAGCTCTGTTTACCTTTGTGCTCATAAACCCCATCCCAGCAACTGAACATGGTAACTGCTCAGTACAGTGGAAGAGAGAATGTTGATCTTACTTTATATAGATACCTAGCTATATCTGATTTTAGAGAGGTAGAAACTATAAGAAGTGTTTTTGGATACCAACTGTGTAGGCAAACCTTGATTAACTGAGAGCTGAAGCAGATAAACAAAAAGCCTGTGGCTTCTCCTAGACCAAAAGTAAACATCATCTAGGGGAATAAGATTATGAAGGTCTTTCATTTGGTTTTCGCATCATTTATTTTGGCTTGTAAATGAAAAAGTGCCCAGTAACATCCTGATGTAAGTAAAGTGCTTGTCTGTTGGGCAACGTTGATACCTGCCACCTTTGCTCAGAGAAATTTAGATTAAATGATTGTAATATTTGACAATGTGGTTGGATGACAAAGTTCATGCAAACTTATTACTTGGGTTCAAATAAATGCTGATAAGAAGATAAAAAAAAAAAAAAGACAAACCTCTAATAACATTGCCTTGGCTTCCAAGACTTTCTCCAACAAGAGGGTAACCTATTTATTGATGGGATCTTGTCCCTATCTCTGTATGTGTAGCAGCCAGAAAGAAAACAATCTCAGTGTAAGTGCTCAAGACATCTTTATTTAATGAGCACATGCTACCAGTAGCAATAGTACAGCACAATGTAGCAATGGTAACACTGGATTTGGAGTCAGGAACATCTGGGAAGAGGATAAAAGACTTAATCCAAAGCCTAATTATGACATAAACATTCGAGAGTTTGAGGTTTAGTACAGTTTTTGTCAGAAGTAGAATGGCTAGGCAGACTACACAGTTATATGGAAGGGCAGTGATAGAATTCAGAAAAAACAGGTTTAGTTCAAGTTGTGGATCATTAGCCAGTATTGTGGAGCTAGGTCACAGAGTAGTAAACCTGGAGTGTTATTAAACAATCACGCTGGGAGCTTCTCTGAAATATACTGATGCATATCTAATTCCTGCCTTCAGTAAAAGTTCTGAGGTTAAGATATGTGTTCAAATAAGTATGGCAAATGATGTGGGTCGTAGAAAAGGAATAAAACAGGAACTTCTAGAGTTAAGAGGTAAGGGCTTTCTGTATTAAACCTTTTGGTGGTTACCACCACCTACTGTGCTGGGAGCAGTTTTATAAAAATATAAATTTTATGAAAATATTTTTTTTTATCTTTCTTCTAGTAAAGTTTATATATTCACTTCTGGGTGTGAATCCCAGAGAAATACTCACGTAGGATCCAAGTGCAAATGTACAAAGTTCATCTTCAAGTCAATTCTGTGGCAGTGGATAGTTGAAGATGAGGCATTCATCTATGGGGGCACAGATTAGTGAACAAGGTGATTTACTTACTCTGAAATACTGTTCAGTAGTTGAACACAATGAACTAGACAATTGAACACATATACAGTAGCAAAGATACAGTTTACCACATTTATATACACACTGAAAGATTTACAGTTTAAATAGTATAGTTTCTGGATTTGCTTTACAAATATTCCAGGAAAAATATAGAAATAAGTGGAGAGGTGTATAAAATATAAATGGTAGAATGTCAGCTGTTGGATCTTGGTGATGCATACACTATTAGTATGTATTGTTTGAAGAAATGTCTATTCAAGTCATTTGCTTATTTTATTGTGTTAACATAAAATTTACCATTTAAACCATTTTTAAAGTTTACAATTCAGTGGCGTTAAGTGTATTCACAATGTTGTGCATTCATCATCATCATCTAATTCTAGAACATTTTAATCACCCAAACAGGAAACCCATACTTATTAAGTAGTGTGGATATAGGTCAGAAAACAATGGAGAAATATCTTCAAAGTACTTAAAGGGGGGAAAAAGAGATGTAAACCAAGAATTCTATGCCCAGTGACAACATACTACATATTTCCAAAAGAAAGACTTAAACAATAAAAGTAAAATAATTCATCACCAGCAGACTTAATTACTAGACATATTAAAGGAAGTCCTTGAGGTATAAAGAAATAGAATCCCTTAGAAATACGGATCTACACAGTGGGATGGAGAACACCAGAAAATTGTAAATATAAAATAATTTTTACCTTATTTTAAAAATATCTTTGAAAACTATGTTAAAAATAATAACAATGTATTATAGGGCTTAAAACATATGTAGTAGTAAAATAAATGACAACAATGGCACAAAGGTCAGTAGTAACTCGGTATATACTGCTTTAAAGATACTACACATGAAGTGGTATAATATCATCTGAAGGTAGACGGTGATAAGTTAAAGCTGTATACTGTCAACTCTAAACAACCACTACGTTATCCAAATAAACAATTATAGCTAATATCTCCCAAAAAACCATAAAGTAGAATGAGAAATAATTAATCCTAAATGCTTTACAAAAACAGGAAAACAAAAACAATGTACAGATGGCATTTATTGAAACCTTAAAATCTGTATCCCCATCATATGCCGAAATAAAAAAATAAAAATTAAAAAAAAACCCATAAAAGAAAATGATATAATTAAAACAAAACAAAACAAAACAAAAAAACAATGTACGGATGGAACAAAGAGAAAACAAATACCAAAATGTTAGACTTAAAATTAATCTTATCAATGATCATATTAATTATAAATGGTCTAAATACCCCTAATTAAAAGAAGAGAGTATAATACTGAATAAAAAAACAACTATATGATGTATATAAGAAATATACTTCAAATATAAAAATGAAGATAATTTAAGCTTAAGCCCATTATCCAAAGTGAGGAGACGCAAGATCAGAAAAATGGGCTTCACATGTACTCACCTTCAAATTGGTACTTACTGATTAACACTATGGTGCTCAAATGGTGGTGGTGTTCACCAAGGATTAGGGGGTCCAGGGGGTAGACCCTAATCTGAGTGATGTGGTGTGCATTGTGGAGGGGAAGAGCATACCTCTAACCATTGCTAGGGAAAGGCAAATATATAAAATATAACCAAAATGTTAAAAAAAATCATTTATTGGGCATTAGGCAGGTGGGAGGGGTGAGGATGGGATGGGTATTTACATACATAGTGAGTGTGACGTGCACCGTCTGAGTGATGGTCACGCTTGAAGCTCTGACTCGTGGGGGGAGGGGAGACAAGGGCAATGTATATAACATTAACGTTTGTACCTCCATAATATGCTAACCATAATATATAAGGTTAATATAACCTTAACGTTTGTACCTCCATAATCTTTAGATCTGATTATCTGATTATATCAGATAATCAGATATAAAGAATGTTATAGCAATAAACTTTCATCAAAATGACATAATAATAATACCATTTGCAACTAATGAACAGAGCTCCAAAGTACATGAAACAAAAACTGATAGAATTATAAGGAAAAACAGACAAATATATAATTTTTGTTGCAGATTTCAATATCATTTTTTTCCAGTAGCTGATTGAACAAGTAGAAAGTAAACCAGTAAAGACATAAAAGAGTTCAAACTCAGTATGAATCAAGGTGACCTAATTGACATTTATAGACCACTCCTCACAGCAACAGCATATTGAATATTCTTGCCAAGTATACACACAACATTTACCAAGATAGACCATAGCTTGGGTCAAGGAAACAAGTCTGAATAAATTTTAAAAGATTCAAATCATATAAAGTCTCTTGTATATCCACAATGGTATTAAAAAATCAATGAGAAATATATATAATTTTATGATTTATCATTTTCATTAAATTCAAAGTACTAAACATGCTCCTATTTGTAGATGATATGACAATCTATATAGAAAATCACAAATAATCTAAAAGAGTTTCTAGAAGTCATAAGTGAATTTAGCAATGTCACGGGATGCAAGGTCAACATACAAAAAGTCTATTTTATTTCTCTATACTAGAAATGAACATCTAGAAAGAAAAAAAATTATGGTGTCATAATAGTCTCAAAAATGTGAAATATTAGAAATAAATCTAAGTAAATTTCTGCAGGAATGGTATGCAAGAAACTACAATATGCTGATGAAATAAATCAAGGAAAAACTAAGTGAAGAGAGATCATTTTCATATGATATAAAGACATATGAAGATTCAGTATATTTAATATCTAAATTCTCTCTAAATTGATATATGTAATACGATCTCAGCAGGGCTTTTTTTTTTGGTAGCTATAAACAATCTGATTAAAATTTTTATATGAAATGGCAAAGGAAGTACATTAACCCAAAACACTGTATTTAAAGTGTGCAATTTGGTAAATTTTGGCATACATGCACACCCCTGAATCCACTACCACATTGAACAAAAGGGATTTAATACTTACCCCCAAAAGTTGCTTAGTGCCCTGTGCTTCCATACCTCTTAGAACCCACCCGTGGCCCTGCCCACAGGCAATCACTGATCTGCTTTCTGTCACTATAGATTACATTTGACCTTTGAATAAAACAGGGGTTAGGGGTACTGACCCTTATACAGTAAAAAATCTGCCTATAAATTTGGAATCCTCAAAAACTTAACTACTTATAGCCCACTGTTGATGAAAGCCATACCGATAACAGACAATTAACACATAATTTGTGTGCTATATGTATTATATATTTTATTTCTTTTTTTCTTTTGTAATTGAGATTTCATTGGTTGTATTGAGGATCAGTACAGACATTTTAACTTGTACACAATTCTTAACATTGGTACCAAAAATGTAATCATTTATTATAATTCTTTTTTAAATAGTTATTCCAGTAACTTTCCAGCTTAAAATTTGGAGGCAAATATCAAGTACCAGTATCTTCAAATGTTGATAAGCTGTTACATAAGTCCCACCAATTCACAATTTATTATCATATATATGACATAGTCAAATTTTCAGTCTTTCACAGCACATTAACAAAGTTGTTAGGAAAACAGGAATACCATGACCAAAGATGTTACAGAGCGTATGCTATTCTTATAGGGAGGACCATAAGAGAGAGACTGATTTTGTTAGGAAACTATTCTATTAAAAACCAACATGGGAATAGAAGTAGTTTAAAATGTTCAAGACATTAAATGCAGGCCTGGGACTCCAAATTGCCATTTAGTATGCTTTGTATTATATAATATAAAGACCAACCCTCCGTGTATGGAATGTTAAGCTGACACCCAAGACAGTCAAAGCTTCCCATAACTTGATACCCTACACTATTTTCTGGTTGTACCAAAAAATAAACAGCCAGCGAATGATTTCACCTCTTAAAAAAAGCATTTACACTTAGTATATGGGATGAGGTAGAATTCTCTCCTTCTTAAAAATATTTCTAGAGCTACTAAAAAACTTGCATTTACAAAACAGTTGATAAAAATATTCTTATGGATTGTATAAGAAGGGAGGCAGGGACCACTGATAAGATATGGCTACACACCCTCCCTGCTGCCAAAATGCCCCAAAGGAAGGTCAGCATAGCTGAATACCCCATGAAAGAAGAGCCCAAGAGGAGATTGGCGTGCGTGTCAGCTAAACCTGCTCCTGCAAAAGCGGAAAGGAAGCCAAAAAAGGCAACAGAAAAGGATAATCTTTAGACAAAAAAGTGCAACCAAAAGGGAAAGGGGGAGCAAAGGGAAAATAGACCGAATTGGCTAACCAAGAAACTAAAGATTTACCTGCAAAAAATGGAGAAACTAAAACTGAAGAGAGTCCAGTCTCAAATGAAGCAAGAGAAAAAAGAAGCCAAGTCTGATTAATATTATATACTGTGTTATTGCAATCAAGAAAGCTGGAGAAAAGAAAATCATAAGGAAAATATATTTACTATTCATAAAGTGAAAGTGAATCATCATAAAGGTCTTCCTCCTTGTGGTCTTCACATTGAGTAGGCTGAGCATGAGTAGGAAGAGGAGGGCTTGGTCTTGCTGTCTCAGGGGAAGCAAAGGAGGAAAAAGTAGAGGAGGTGGAAAGAGAGGCGGGAGAAGCAGGCACATTCAGTATAACTTATTGAAAAAAATCTGCATATAAGTAGACTTACACAGTTCAGACCTGTATTGTTTGAGGGTAAATTGCAGTTTGCATTTACTAGTGATTTATATAAATGAAATTATACAGTATAAACTTTTTGTCTGGCTTCTTTCACTTAGCACAATTACTTTGACCCTCATCCATGTTATTGCATACATAGGAGCATCTCATTTTGTTGTACTTTGCTTTATTTCACTTCACAGAGAGTGTATTTTTTATAAATTGAAGGCTTGTGGCAATCCTGTGTTGGCACTATTTTTCCAACAGCACGTGCTCACTTTGTGTCTCTGTGTCAACATTTTTAATCAATAAATTATTTTAAATTAAGGTATATACATTTGTTTTTTAGACATAATGCTATTGTACACTTAATATAGTATAGTATAAATGCAACTTTTATACGTGTCTGGGAGACCAAAATTTGTGATGGCTTATAACTGACTATGCAATATCTCTGAGTTATGCCTGTTATCAATATTGCATTCTTCTTTTTTTGTTGTTGTTTTTATTTTTATTTTATTTCAGAATATTATGGAGGTACAAATGTTTTGGTTACATGAATTCCTTTTGTACAGTTTGTGTCAAACTATGCTCTATGTGCAAAATGGAATATTATTCAGCAACAAAAAAGAATGCAGCATGACCATCTGGGAGGATGGTCATGCTGCATTCTTTTTTGTTGCTGAATAATATTCCATTTTGCACATAGAGCATAGTTTACTTATCTATTCACATGTGGATAGGCATTTGGGTTGTTTCCAGTTTTTTTATTCAGCATATTATGGGGGTATGGGGGTACAAATGTTAAGGTTACATATATTGCCCTTGCCCCCCTGCCCCCTCAAGTCAGAGCTTCAAGTGTGACCATCCCCCAGTTGGTGCGCATGGCACTCATTATGTATGTATATACCCATCCCCTCCCCCCCCACCTGCCCAACACCTGATAAATGTTATTCCTGTATGTCCACTTAGGTATTGATCAGTTAATACCAATTTGCTGGTGAGTACACGTGGTGCTTATTTTTCCATTCTTGGGATACTTCACTTAATAGAATGGGTTCCAGCTCTATCCAGGAAAATACAAGAGGTGCTATATCACCATTGTTTCTTAGAGCTGAATAGTACTCCATGGTATACCTATACCACATTTTATTAATCCACTCATGTATTGATGGACACTTGGGTTGTTTCCATATCTTTGCAATTGTGAATTGTGCTGCTATAAACATTCGAGTGCAGGTGTCTTTTTCATAGAGTGACTATTAAATCTAAACTTACTATGAGCATCCATGTACAGGTCTTTGGAAGTAAGCTATTTTTTTTTGGTAAATATTTAGGAGTATAATAGTATATGTTCATATGAAAGGTGTATATTTACTGTTTTAGAAAACTGTTAAACTATTTGTACCATTTTACATCCCCACCAAAAGTGTATGAAAATTCTAGTTCCCTAAATCCTTACTAACACTGTCAGTACTGTCAGTTTTTATGATTTTAGTCATTTGAATCTGTATATAGTGATGCCTCATTGTGACTTTAATTTTCACCTCTTCAATGACTAACGATATTGAGCATGTTTTTTATGTGTTTGTCATCTCTATCTTCTATGGTGATGTGTCAGTTAAAATATTTTCCCTATGTTTTAATTGGGCCATCTATCTTGTTCATGATTTGTAAAAGTTCTTTATATATTCTAGATACAAGGGTTTTGTCAGATATGTGTTTTACAAATATTCTGTCCCATTTTTGTGGCTTTCCATTTCATGTTCCTAAAGAGACTTCTAAGCAGCAAAACTCTGCTAATTTCAATGGAAAGAAAAGCTTATAAAACAGTAACCAGTAGAAGAGACAAAATTTTATAATTATAAAAATGTCATTTCAGTAGGAAGATACAAAATTTCTTAATTTGTATGCGCCAAAACATATATATCTTATCTCCATCTATATATCTATATGATATATAAAATATATATAGTATAATATATATGATGCATATAATAGAGACTATAGATATATATATATATCACAGAGAAAAAATGAAAAAATAAAAAATCACCATAATACTAATATAATTAAGACTATATCCTCTGACATCAATGGAATTAATCTTGAAATCAATCACAACTATTAAGTAGAAAATCCCTGAGTGTTTGAAAATTAAGTAACACATAGCTAAATAAGCCATATGATTAAAGAAGAAGTCAACATGATATTTTAAAATTTTTGTTAAAATAATGAAAATATCACCGAAAAAGCTGAAAATCTCCTGATATTCGGCTAAAACTATACATAGAGGGAAATATATAGCCTTAAATACATAGTTTGCAAAAAACAGTCTGAAAAATAATGACTTAAAACCTCCATCTGAAAAGAACAGCAAGCTAATCCTAAGGAATATAGAAGTAAATAAATAATAAGGAGTAGAGTATAAGTCAGTGAAATAGAAAAGAAAAATACTCTGGAGAGAATAAACAATGCAAAATCAGTTCATTGAAAAGGCTAATAATATTGGTAAAGTTCTGATAAGAATGACCAAGAAATAAAGAGAGATGGGACAAATTACTAACATTTGGGAATAAAAAGGATATATAACTACAAATCCTCAAATGATAGAAAATTAATGAGATATTATGAAAATTTTATGTCAATACACTTGAGTATTTACATGAAATGAAAAAAAAAATATTTTAAGCTGGTGTGGTGGCTCATTCCTATAATCCCAGCACTTTGGGAGGCTGAGGCAGGAGGATTGCCAGAGACCAGGAGTTTGAAGAACATTAGCTGGATGTGGTAACACCTGTAGTCCCAGCTATTTGGAAGCTGAGGTAGGATAGCAGAAGGATTGCTTGAGCCCAGGAGTGTGAGGTTGTAGTGAACTGTGATTGTGACACTGGACTCCAGCCTAGACAACAGAGATAGACCCTGTATCTAAAAAATTAAAAAAGAAAAGAAAAAAGAAAAAAAAAAGACTCAATGTCTTATGAACATAAAGAAAATATTATCAAACAGAAACCAGCTAATAATTTAAGGATAATATTTCTTGATCAATTTGGATTTACTTCAGGTATACCATGTTGGCTTAATATTAAAAAATCAACCAGTATAATTCATCACATTCAAAGACATCTCAAGAGATGCATAAAATCCATGTAATAAAATTAGAAATTCATTCATAATAATAACTCTTAACAGATTAAAAAAAGAAGGAATATTCCTTACACTAATATGAGATCTACAAAGAATCTACAGCAAATAGACTTAATGATGAGGTGCCGTAAGCTTTCTCCGTGAGACAAGTAAGAAAAATTTATTTATTATTCACTCTTCCATTTAACATTTTACTGGTGGTCCTGTGTAATGCAACAGGAAAATAAAGAGAAATAAAACGTTTAATAACACAAAAGAAATATATAAAGCTCTCATTATTTGTTACATAATTTTACATATAACTAGTTTATGTACATAGAAAATTCAAAATCTACCAGAATTGTTAATTGGATTTATTAAGTTCACTGGATATAAGGTCAATGTGCAAAGAATTGTGTAATTTATATAACAACTAAAAATAGAATAATAATTTTAAAACAATACTATTTATAGTATCATCACAAGTATTACAAAGTCAAAAAGCTGTATAGAAAAATATGCATGAACTTTACCCAGGAAATTACAAAACATTACTGGTATAACCATCTCAATGAATACAGAACAAATATTTCATTTCACAAAATCTAAAATCCATTCTTAATAGCATCGAAAGAGTAAAATATTTAAATTTAACAAAACTGTAAGACCTGTGCCAAGTTCATGGATTGGAAGACTTAACATTGGGCAGCTTTCCCCAAGTCGATATATACACTCAAGGCAATTGCAATAAAGGTCTCAACGTTTGTTTGTAGATATTGAAAAGCCAATGCTAAAAATTATATGAAATTAGTATCTAGAATAATCAAAACCATTTAAGAAGAAGAACAAAGTTTGGGAAGTCATACCACCTGATTTCAAGGCTTCCTATAAAGCTACGGTAATTAAGAAAGTAACATACTGATAGAAAGATAGACATATAAGCATATAGAATAGAGACTATGGAAATAGGCCCTCACATATGCAGTCAATTGATTGCTAACAAAGATGCCAAAGTAATTCAGTGAAGAAAAGAAAATCTTTTCAACAAATAGTGATAAAACAATTGTATATCTATTTGCAGAAAAGAAAAAGGATATTACTTTCATGTTAGCACCTAAGTGTTGATCAGTTAGTACCAATTTGATGGCGAGTAACCAAAAAAAAAAGAATTTCAGACCTCATACTATATACAAAATTAATTCAAAATGTATCAAATGTATAAATGTGAGGTATAAAATGATCAAACTTCTATAAAATTATAGGAGAAATTCTTTGTGACATTGGGCCAGGCAAAGATTTCTGAAGTACAACACAAAAATGTATGTAAATTAAATAAAAGGAAAAAATGATGAACTGAATTAGACTTCATCAAAATTAGAAACCTTTTGCTCTTCAAAAGACACCAGTAATGACATGAAGAAACGAGTCACAGAATGGGAGGTAATATTTGCAAAACATGTATCTAATAAAGGACTTGTATTTGGATTACATAAAAAAAACTTCCAACTTAATAAGATAAACCAATAAACCAATGACAAAAGAATAGCCAATTCATCACAGAAGATAATTAATGGCAATTATGCATATAAAAAGTTGCTCACCACCATTAGCCATTTGGGAAATGAAAATTCAAACCACAATGAAATGCCACTATACAACCACTGCAAGTGTAGGTGAGGATTTAAAGAAACATGAACTCTTATATATTGTTGGTGGAAATGTAAAATGGTACTGCCATTTTAGGAAACAATTTTAAAGCTTCTGAAATATTTAAATATAAGCTTACTATTATATATGACTTAGTAATTTCACTCCTTGGTATCTATCTTAGAGAAATGAAAAACACTTGTATACAAATATTTATAGCCGTATAACTCATATTAGCCCAAAGGTGAATGATTGAACAGAATATGGCATATCCATTTAATCAAATATTTACATAGCAATTATAAAGAACAAAATATTGTTACATGCAACAGCATGGATTAAATATAAAAGACACCATGCTCATTGAAAGAAGCCGGAAACAAAATACTTCATACTGTATGATTCCATTATATTAAATTTCTAGAAATGGCAAAACGTTATAGACTAAAAGTACATCAGAGATGGCCTGGCTCTGGAAGTGGGAGTCGGGATTTACTACTAAGAGGCATGATGAAACTTTTTGAAGTGATGGAAATGTTCATTATCATAGATTGCCAAAATAATTATTCATTGTATAAATTAACCATCAAATTGTACAGTTAAAATGAGTGAATTTTATGGTATGTAAATTATACCTCAATGAAGCTGTTAAAACATTACAGAGAAATATTAAGGAAGACCTCATTTAATGGGGGCATATATCATTTTCATGGATTGGAAGTTTCAAAATTTAAAGATAATTCTCTGCAATGTAATTGCAGGTAAAATCACAGCTGTGTTTTATTTTGGGGAAAATTGATAAAATGATTCTAAAATTTATATGGAAAGGTAAGATAAGGAAATGTGAGGATGATCTTGAACAAAGAGTGATGACACACTATCAGAAATCAAAGATTACTATAAAAGCTATGGTAATTAAGGTACTGTAGTAGTATTGTGGTAAAAATTTTTAAAAATGGAATAGAAGATTGAATCGAGAAGCAGACTATACTAGTTTTCTATTGCTGTATAACAAATTATCACACATTTAGTAACATAAAACAGTACCTATTTAATATCTCACAGCTCTGCAGGTCAGAAGTCCAGGTGAGTTCGACTGGGTTCTTTGCTGAGGGTCTCACAAGACTATAATTAATGCATTGCTTGGGCTAGGATCTTACCTGAAGTCTTGGGGTAAGAATCTGCCTCCAAGTTCTTTCAGGTTGTTAGCACCATCCAGTTCCTTAAGGTATAGGTCTGAAGTCCCTATTTCCTTACTGGCTGTCAGCTGAGAGACTGCTCCCTTCTCCAGGCTGCCCAAATACTGTCTCACGTGGCCCTTTCTATCATTAAACTGGCAACAGTATATTGAGTCATTCTTATACCTCATATCTCTCTGGCTTTTCCTTTTGCCACCAAGAGAAGAAAGTGCTCTGCATTTAAGGGCTCATATGGTTAGATTAGGCTCACCCAGACACTGTCGTATCCTATATGGAATGGAGGGAGAGATTGGTCAATGGGTACAAAGTTACAGTTAGATAGGAAGAATAAGTTCTGGTGCTCTAATGCACTGTAGGGTGACTATGGTAAGCAGTATTATATTGTATATTTCGAAGTAGCTAAAAAAGAAGATTTTAAATATTCTTGCCATGAAGAAATGACAAATGTATGAGCTGATGAATATGCCTTTTATACAATGTATACATATATTAAAATACCACACTGTACTTCATATATGGATAATTATGTATCAATTGAAAAAAAACACACACAAAACAGAAGTAATAGTGTGACATTTTCGAAAATAAGCCTTAAGAGCACTGAGGGTTTCTGCTAGCCCTTATGCAATTTTCCATCTCCATAAGAACTTTCCCTGTGTAACTGCTGCCCACCTACTCTCTGGTCTGTGCTCCTGAATAAACACACAAATAACAGATAATAGTAAGGAGTCAATCCCAGCCAGAACCATTGTTTAGAGCAGAATTATCAAAAAAAAAGCCTAACCTATATCAGTTGATCCCAGATGTACCTGCAGATGTATGAGCAATAATAAATACAGACAGTTCCCAACTTATGAAGGTTTGACTTAGGATTTTTCAACTTTGTGATGGTGTGAAGTGATACATATTCAGTATGCATTTGTAATTGTTTTAAGCCATTGAGTTCCATTGTGGTTTGTTTTCCAGCTAACTATCGATACCAAGTGTTAGTAAGGAGGTGGAACGGTTAGAACTCTCAGATGCTGATGGAGGCAGTAAAAATTTGCACAGCTACTTAGACAAACTGGTAATATCTAATAAAGATAACCATGTCTTTTCCTTTCAACCCAGAAACTCCACTCCAGAAATGCAAATATATATGCACAAAAGTTCTCACAATGATACTATTCATAATGGAAAAAAATTGGAATGTGTGTGTGTGTGTGTGTATATATATATATATATATACACACACACATATACACACATATATTCAAGTATGTGTATATATATATAGTGGTTCATCTATACATTGAAATACTGTGGGTAGGAAAAGGAATGAAAAGTAACTACATTCAATAACATGGATGAATTTACAATCATAATTTTGAACAAAAGAAGACAAAAATGTACATACTATACCATTCAATTCATATTAAAGTTCAAACATTGGCAAAATTAGTTGAGGCTTATAGAATAATGCTTATCTTTTGTAAAGAGGTAGGAGGTGCAGAGAGAGGTTTCTATAATGTTGTTTTATGTTCTATATTTGGCCTGAGTGGTGGTTACAGTACAAAGAGGCATTTTAATTAATTAATTTCAGTCTTGTGAGACCCTCAGCAAAGAATCCAGTTGAACCCACCTGGACTTCTGACCTACAGAGCTGTGAGATATTAAGTAGGTACTGTGTTCAGTTTATACAAATTCATTAAGCAGTACATTTAGGATTTGGGTACCTTTCTGTATGTATGTTTTACTTAAATAAACACATTTCCAAAAAAAATAAAAAGAGAGTAGAAAGCTCTCTGATATAGAATGACTTTCAAGATATAAGCAAAATATTATCTATTCCAATTATCTTTAATTCCTAGTTAACCTGCATATGGCAAGCAATATATGAGGCAATTCAGTTATACAGCAACTCAGGGTCTTTTTTTGGTAGTGGGTATCACCACTGTTTTTAATAAACAATGACCCCACTTGGTAATTCACAGTATTGCCTGCTTGGAAGATGCCTCATGTGAACCTTCTATTTCCATAAACCTCTCTTTGCTTGCTATCTCTTCCCTCAATAATCACTCATTTCTATGCAGCCCCTTCTTTTAAGTTTCCAAGTCCAATCCTTTTTTGCTCTTTCCCAGAGACACACTACTCTTGTTCAAAAGAGGAGAAAGTTACTCTCCACTTAATCACTTCCTACTTTTCTGCAAACTGGAGCATCTCTAGCTTTAGTTAAGTGCTAACAGAGATTCTCATCTGCACAGACATCACTGCCTTTGGAAGAGGTATATACAGCCTCTCATTCTCTCAGAGAATGAAAGTTGGTGTCCTCATTTCAGTTCTGCCTCCCCACTAGCAAATGCCAATGCTGATTTCCTCACTAGCTTTCCCAATAGGCATATAAAACTTACCATGTTGAGAATTATTTTTTCATGGAATTAATGTGATAATTTACTCTCAATTGATCAAAGAATATTTTTCCTGCTAACTTAAGTGTGACTTTGCATTCCTTTTTAAAAACTCAATAAAAATAAAATAAGCCTATTATTTTGCTAAGGCTTTCCTGAGCCTGCCTTACATTATAAGAACCACAACACCAAGCTCTCTTTATGTCCAAAACACTTGGAGCTATATTAGTGTGTGTGTGTGTATATATATATATATATATATATTTATAGATTTATATATATATATATATATTTCAATTTCTCTCCCTAATTGAGGCATGGGAGTATGAAAACAGGGGGATTAGTTTCCAGTTCATTTCCCTATGTCTTTTCATTTTTTAAAGAGGGAATCTGTGTTTTCTTCAATGTCATTGAGAACACAGAATATAGTCTATAAATTTTCCTCTGGTTTACTCTAGTAAATCTTTTTCAACCTCAACAGAAGTAGCTGCCAGACAGACCTCAGTGCCTGCTTTCAATGTAGTCTCCTCTATACTATAACTAGTACACATTTTAGTTTTTATTGATACAGAAGTTTTTGCTTTTTTCATTTTCTTAGGTATAGGTTTTTTTCTGGTGGTATATTCTACTGTTTATTTAAATAATCAGAAGAGAAATGCATGTGTTAGGTGACTAGACTCATATTACCATCCACTAGTGGTTTAAAGCAGTACTTCTCCAACTTTAACATACATAATATACTGAAGATGTTGTTAAAATGTATATCCTGACTCAATATGTCTAGGGTAGAGCCAGAAACTTCACATTTGTAACAAACTCCAAATTATGCCAATAATTCTGTGGCCCATAGGCCACAAGTTAAGTAGCAAATATTTAAGGGACAGGTGCTGGAAACAAACTATTTGGTTAAACTCCCAGCTTTGAAATGTATTTTAGCTTTATGATTTGGGTAAGTGACTAAGATTCCTTATCTTTAAGATGGGAATCATAATGGTACCTATCATTTGGGGGTTAAGGAGATAATGCATTAAAATATTTAGAAGAGAATCTCACAAACAGTAAGTGTACAATAAACGATGTAAATCTCTGAGGCAATCTAACTTCCATATACAAAGTGATAATCATAAAAGTGATTACCCTCTTATATTTTCCTGGATAGAGCTGGAAGCCATTCTACTAAGTGAAGTATCTCAAGAATGGAAAAACAAGCACCACATGTACTCACTGGCAAATTGGTATTAACGGATCATCACCTAAGTGGACATATATGAATAACATTTATCAGTTGTTGGGCAGATGGGAGGGGGAGGCGGTGATGGGTATATACAAACATAATGAGTGAGATATGCAACGTCTGGGGGATGGTCACGCTTGAAGCTCTGACTCGAGGGGGGAGGGAGAATGGGCAGTATACATAACATTTGTACCCCCATAATATGCCGAAATAAAAAAATGGAAAAAAAGTGATTATGATAAAGTCTCAGATACTTTTGTCAGCAATTGTGTTATTCTGAACATTTAAAGGAAATTACTTGTTTTCAACCACACAAAGAACAAATGTGATTTAGAAAAAATTAATGTCCCAGTAACATGACAAGCATAAATGACAAAAAAACTAGTTAAAGGAAAGCAATTTATTATATATGATGGCTGATGAATATAAATATATATACATATAGCTTTAAATCATATAACAATCCTGTAAGTCAGGTATTACTATTTCCATTATACAGTTATGAAAATCGAGGTGCAGAGCACTTAAGACATTTGACCAAAGTCACATAGTACATAGCAAAACCAGGATTTGAATAGATTTGCAAATTTCTATTTCATTATCATTCTAGAAAAATTATCCGGTTTTCTAGAAGAAGTTTCAAATAGTGAATTCTTTTTGCATAAATCTCGAAAATATGAAGAGGTTCTCAACAATTCCTTCAGCTTTGGATGCTTCACTAACCTTTGTGTGAACTACAATCCTGCCACACCTGCTAGCCTAAAGGCACACGCAGTAAGCATTTCCATTATGAACGCTATAGGGGAACTTTGTAACCCAGCCATAATCAATCTATATTGGGCTGAGGTTTGTCAATTAAGGTCATGACTCAAAAGCAACTTTAGAAAAAAACCCTCCTTTTAGCAAATTTTAGTAGAAGCAAGGCACATGAATTCAGGCTGATTTTGCACCTGATTGTAATTCAAGCCAGGTGTCAGATTTAACTATTTGCCTATGCTTTCTAAAAGATGGTGCTGTGTATTTGCACCTGCAAAAAAATCAAACTGCAGGAGAAAATAATTACAGGTACAGCAAGCTCAGCCAAATTCCCTTATCTAAAGAAACTCTGAACATTAACTTCCAGTTTCAAAAGGTTTATCATGCTAAAATTTCATCATGACAAACATTGCAGATTGGAGATCTAAAGTAAGTGAGGCAAATATTCTGACCTTGAAATTGAAGATAACAGCTTGATTTTGATTTGAGAAATTTAATAACTCCAGAAATTCCCAAGTGCAAAAAATTCTAAGCATGACTATTTTTAACAGAAAGCACTGAAGAATTCCAAAATCTCAATGCAACATAAAAGGAAGACCTGATGCCACCTAACCAAGCCAGTATTTTAATTAGATAGGTTCAAGCAAGTCAGCCATGATCAGTGATGTGCTTGTAAAATAGCTCTCTAAAAATCAGCATTTGCTAATTTCTGTGGTGTAAATACTCCAACAAAGACTGATTCCAAGCTATATATATGATACCACCAAATGCAGAGTTGGGAAAAGATATGTACAACTGGGTCTGTTAAGCTGGTGTTAACCAGTTATGATACACTGATGGCTACAATGAATAAAAATCCCAGGACATGACTTTCATACTAACCATGTTTTATTACCATGGCTGTCTCCCAAGAAAAGCATGGATTATGTTTATATCAGTTAAACAATTAGTGACTGAAATGCAGATGAATATGAAAAAGGAAGAGCTCTAAATAATGGAATTTTATAATTAAAGCTTTTCCATGCCCTTTAGGTCTTCAGAAGCAAATAAAAATTATAAAATAGGTTGAATTACCAATCACAGATGATATAGATCTCAGAAAAAAATATATTAGATATAAAGAAGCATATTTGATAATGATAGAGAGGCCAATCCATAAAGAAGATATAACAATTATATATGCACCTAACAACAGAGCCCTCAAATACATGAAGCAATAACTGGTAGAATTGAAGGCAGAAAGAGACAATACTACAATAATAGTTGGAAACTTCAATAACCCAATTTCAATATGTAACAGACCAAATGGGAAGAATATCAACAAATAAATAAAAGAACTGAACAACACTATAGGTCAAATAGACCTAACTAACATCTATAAAACACTGCACCCAATATTAGCATAATATACATTCTCAAGTACACAAGAAACATTCTCTAGTAGAATCCATAGGCTAGACCATAAAAAAACCTCAATAAATTTAAAACTATTGAAATCATATGAAGTATATTCTTATAATAAAAAAGTATTTAAACAAGCAATCAATAACTGAAGAAAATTTTGGAAATGAATAAATATGTAAAAGTTTGAAACAAAACACTCCTAAATAACCAGTGAGCTAATGAAGAAGCCATGGTGAAAATTAGAAATTATTTTGAGATAAACAGATACTAAAACACACCACACCAAAACACATGAAATTCTGGGAAAACAGTGATTAGGAGAAATTTTATAGTTGTAAATGCCAATATTAAAAAAACCCTCAAATTAATAAACTAACCTTTCACATTAGGAGAGTATAAAAGAGTAAGTTAAACCTAAAACAGACATAAATAATAAAGATTAAATAGAGAATAGAAAAATAGACAAAAATCAATGAAAATAATAACTAATTCTTTGAAAATAACAACAAAATAGAAAAACCTTTGCCTAGAATGACCATGATATGGGGAGAATATGTATCTTACAAAACTAAAAGGACTGGGGTGGGCTGAGCAATATGGCCAAATAGATATCTCCATAGATTGTTTTTCTGCAGGAACACCAAAATCAACAACTATCTACACAAAAAAGCATCTTCACTAACAATGAACTATATGAAAAAAAATTAAGAAAACATTTTATCAGTAGCATCAAAAGAATACATAACAATAAATGTAACCAAAAAACGTGAAAGATCTGTACAATAGAACTATAAAACATTGATGAAAGAAACTGAAACATAAATAAATGAAAAGGTAGCCCATGTTCATGGATTGGAAGAATGGTTGTTGTTAAGCTGTTTTTACTACCCAATGTGCCCTATAGATTCATCACAATTGCTGTAAAAATTCTGATGTCATTTGTCAAAATATTTAAAAAATAATATTAAGGTTTATATGAAATCATAAAAGACTACAAAGAGCCACAGCAATCCAGAATAAGTAAAACAAATCTGGAGTTATCACACTTCCTAATTTCAAATTATATTACAAAGCTATAAATAGACCATGAAAAGGAATAGAAAACCCAGAAACAAACCCATGCATAGGCAGTCAATTGATCTTCATCAAGGGTGCTAAGAATATACAGTGGGGAAAAGATAGTTTCTTCAATAAATGATGTTGGAAAAATGGATATCCACGTGCAAAAAATTGAAATTAGATACTTATACTATACATGAAAATCAACTCAAAATGGATTGAAGACTTTGATGTAAGCCCTGAAGCTGTAAAACTCCTAGAAGAAAATATAGGGGCAAATCTCCTTCATATTAATCTTGGCAATGAATTTTTGGATATGACACTAAAATCATAGACAACAAAAGCAAAAATAGACAAGTTTGAATACATCAAAGAATAATGCTTCTCTATAGCATAGAAAACAATCAATAAAATAAAAGACAACCTACAGAATGGGAGAAATACTTATAAACTGTATATCTGATAAGACATTAATATCTAAAATATATAAGAAAATCATAAAACTCAATAGCAATAAACCAAACCAAACAACAAATAATGTGATTAAAATGTGGACAAAGTCCCTAACAGACATTTTTTCGAAGAAGACATACAAATGGCCAATAGGTACATGAAAAGGTGCTCAACATCACTAATCATCAGGGGAATTTAAGTCAAAACCACAATGAAGTATCATCTCATGCCTTTTAGGATGGTATTACTAAAAAACCAAAAGATAACAGGTGTTGATGAGAATGTGGAGAAAAGGGAACCCTTGTACACTGTGAGAATGTAAATTGGTTAAATCTTTTTGGAAAACAATATGGATATTCCTCATAAAATTATAAATAGAACCACCATATGATCCAACAATCATTTTGGGTATTTATCCTCAGGAATTTAAATCAGGATTTCAAAAAGATACCTACACTCCCATATTCATTGCAGCATTATTCAACAATAGTCATGATGTGGGAGCAACACAAATGTCTATTGACAGATAAATGGATAATAAAAATGGAATATCATTATGCCTTAAAAATGAAGGAAGTCCTGCCATTTGTGACAATATGCATAGACTTGGAGGGCATTATGCTAAGTGAAAACACGGAAAGACAAATACTGTACAATCTTTCTTATCCATGTAATCCAAAAGAGTCAAACAAATGGAAGCAGATTGTAGTATGGTGGTTGCCAGGGATTGGATATCGGAGAAAATGGGTGAGTAATGGTCAAAGGGTATAAAGTTTCATTTATGCAAGAGAAATGAGTTCTGAAAGTCTACTATATGAAACAGTGCCTATAGCTAACAATATTGTATACTTAAAATTTTCTGAAAGTATAGATCTTTTGTTAAGTGTTCTTACCATAACCCCCCCACAAACATAATGATAATAGTAATAATAGTGGCGGAAGAAAACTTTGAAAGGCAATGGATATATATATATATATATATATAGAGAGAGAGAGAGAGACAGTCTCACTCTGTTGCCCGGGCTAGCGTGCCGTGGCATCAGCCTAACTCACAGCAGCCTCAAACTCCTGGGCTCCAGCAATCCTTCTGCCTCAGCCTCCCGAGTAGCTGGGACTACAGGCATGCACCACCATGCCCGCTCATTTTTTCTATATACTTTTAGTTGGCCAATTAATTTCTTTCTATTTTTAGTAGAGATGGGGTCTCGCTCTTGTTCAAGCTTGTCTTGAACTCCGACCTTGAGCTATCTGCCCTCCTTGGCCTCCCAGAGTGCTAGGATTACAGGCTTGAGCCACCACGCCAGGCCCAATGGATATCTTTATGGCCTTTATGGTGATGGTGGTTTCATGGCATCCTCAAACTCATTAATCAAATTGCATACATTTAATATGTACAGCTTTTTTTCATGTCAATCATGCCTCAATGAAGTGTTTTAAAAAGACAGAAAATGAATTTATTAAAGAATATTAGATAATTTATGGAAGTATTGCGAGGGCTAGAGAAACAAACTTGAGGATAATTATTCACAATTAATTCCTAAAAATGTACCACAGAACTGGCTTAATGAATAAACTACTGCTACTCATGCAAACTCAGATATTACCTTTGCAAACAAAATCGATAGCCTGCTGAAAGTTTTGTTTCCTCATCTTTTTTAAAATTTCTTGATCAGTCTTGCTAGGATGCATCTCAGCGGCAGAAGCAAGGTAACATGCCTGCACCCAATTGCAAAGGAAGATAGGGAAACTGATTTTCTGATTCTCCCTTAGGAAAGGATGCCTTAGAATGTGTTTAAGTCTCTATGTATTTGCCTTGTATGGACATTTAATATGATGAATAGAATCATAAGATATGTAGTCTTTTGTGACTGGCTTCTTTTACTTAGCATGTTTTCAAGGTTCATCCACACTGTAGCATGTCAGTACTTCATACTGTTTTATGGCTAAATAATATTCCACTATATATCACATGTTTATTTTTTTTAAGTGGATGGACTTTTGATTTGTTTTTACTTTTGGCTATTATGAATAATGCAGTTATGAACATTCACATATGAGTTTTTGTGTGTGCAGGTGTTTTCATTTCTTCTGGGTATATATCTAGAAATGAAATTGTTGAGTTATGTGATTAATCTATATTTAACATTTTGGGAAACCATGAAACTGTTTTCCAAGTACCTGTACCATTTTACATTCCCACCAGCAGTTTATGAGAATTTCAGTTGTTCCACATCTTCACCAAAACATGTTATTGTACTTTTTATTCTAGTCATCTTAGTAAGTGTGAACTGGTATCTCAATTGTGGTTTTAATTTATGTTTCCCTAATAGCTAATCATATTGAGCATCTTTTTCTTCTCTCTGACCATTTGTATTAGCATGTATTATTTAGAGAAATGTTTACTAAAATCTTTTGAATTTTAATTAAATTATCTGCCTTTTTTATAAGTGAGTTATAATAGTTTTTCATTAATATATATTCTAGATCTAAGTCCCTAATCTATTACTAGATATGATTTCCAAATGCTTTCTTATATTATGTCTGTTGCCTTTTTACTTTGTTGATAGTGTCCTTTGATGCACAGAGGTTTTGATGATATTCAATTTACGTATTTTTTCTTTTCTTATTTCTAAAAATTGTTGCCTAATCTAAGATCATGATGAATTTTACTATGTTTTCTTCTAAGAGTTTTATAGTATTTTTAATCACATGTAGGTCCATGATTCATTTTGACTTAAATTTTGTATATGGTGTAATGAAGGGCATAACGTTTCATTTTTTTTTTTTTGCCCGAAGGAGGTGAAGGAGGTACAGTTTTATTTATTACATTATTATTTATTTTCATTAAAAGTTGTTATTTTTTATAATACAATTAGATGTATTTGTCACAATTTGCATATCATCCTGGGTTCTCCCATATCCTGGTTAATTTTTTTTTAATTTTTATTATTGATACAAAATATTTGTACATATCTATGGGGTATATGTGATATTTTGTTACATGCGTAGAATGCGTAATCATCAAGTCAGGATATTTAGGATAATCATCACTTTGAACCTTTATCATTTATATGTGTTAGGAACACCTCAAGTCCACTCTTCTAGGTATTTTGAAATATTTAATATATTGTTCATTAATTGTCATAATCCTACTCTGCTATTGAATGGTATAACTATTTCTTATATATCTAAGTGATCTGTACACATTAACCAACCACTCTTCATCCCCCTTCCTTCCCAACACATGCCCTTCCCAGCCTCTGGTCACTATCATTCTACTCTCTCCCTCCATGTAATCAACTTTTGTAGCTCCTATGTATGAGTGATTACATGTGGTATTTGTGTTTCTGTGCCTGGCTTATTTCGCTTAACATAATGAACTCTACTTCCATACATGTTGTTTTAAATAACAATATTTCATTTATTTTTTAAGACCAAATAGTTTACCATTATGTATATATACCATACTTTATACTTCTGTTGATGGACACTTAGGTTGACTCCCTACCTTTGCTATTGTGAATGATGCTAAAATAAACATGGTGCAAGTATCCCTTTGATATATTTATTTCCGTTTCTTTGCATAAATAACCAGTAGTGGGATATCTGGATCATATGGTAGTTTTTAAATAAATCTCCATATTATTTCCCATAATGGCTTTACAAATTTACATTTCCACAAATAGTTTATAAGAGTTCCCTTTCCTCCACATCCTCACCAGCATTTGTTATTTTTTGTATTTTTGATAATAGTTGTTCTTACTGGGATAAGGTGATATCTCATTGTAGTTTTGATTTGTATGTTCCTGATGATTAGTGATGTTGAGCATTTTTTTCATATACCAATTGTTAATTTTTATATAAAGTTCTAATATCCTGCAATCTTGCTGAATTCATTTATTAGCTCTATTAGATTTTTAGTGCATTACTTAGTGTTTTTTTCTACATAAGTTTATGTCATCTGAAAATAAAGATTATTTTGTTTCTTCCTTTATAATATGGATGCTTTTATTTCTCTTTCTCACCTAAGAACTACATCTACAACCTCCAGTGCAAAGTTGGATAGAAGCGACAAGAGCAGATACCCTTGTCTTTTTTCTAATCTTAGGGGAAAAGCATTCAGTCTTTTATCATTAAGTATGATTTTAATCATGGGTTTTGATAGATCCCCTTTTTCAGGTTAAGGAAATTTCTTTATCTTCCTAGTTGGTTGGATTTTTGTCAAATATTCTTTCTACATTTATTGAGGTGGTTATGTGTTTTTTCCCTTTATTCATTGATATTGTATATTACATTGATTAAGTCAGAGATATTAAACTATCTTTGTATTCCTAGAGTAAATCCCAGTTGGTCATACACTTCTATATATTGGTGAATTCAAGTTGCTATTCTATTGTTGAGGATAAAATGTGCTAATATATTTATCTTACTTGGAAGGAAGAGCTACTGAAAAACTAAACTTTTTGTTTAGGAAATTATAGTGATAACTTGAGAGAGGTTGAAGAGTTTCTGATAAGATGGCATTTAGAATAATAAGTGGAATGCTAGCCTATTAGGCTTTTACCACCGAGGTCGTTGATGTTCATGCAAGTCAGATGAGGCTACTCTTGCTTAGATCAGAAATTACAGGCTTGTTGTTAAACCCAAGGCTGATATTACAATTTTGATATTTCATTCTCTCTGAAAATGTTGACTATGCACTCTTTCTGGAATATTGTATATCAGTTATACCTCAATATTATGGATTTACCAGTCCTTTTCTGTATGTTCTCTATTATTTTCCTCTGTGGGCTCTTCTTACTGGGCCATTCCTTGAATTTTAGTATCCTTTATGTGTTCATCCTTTTATCTCTTCTCGCATCATAAACACTTTTTGGGAGATGCTATCAACTCTTGTTGCTTGAATTATTGATATAATGTATATTACTGAATGTATATCCCATTCCTTATCTCTCCCTTGAATGATTCCAACATGTGTGCATGTATGTGTAGGATATCACATGGGCATCTTAAATTTATGCTCCATTGTTTTCTCTGAACTCTCAACCTCTTCCACCTTCTGGTCTCCCTAACACCACAGTAAACTAGTTCACTATTTAGCCAATTGCTCAGATAAGTATGCTGGCCATAATTCTTTAGTCCCTCCATGCCCAAATATCAATGAGACTAATTACAAAATAAGCTGTCATATCTGTCCATTTTCCACTCACTGCCATTATTTTCATTAAGTCTACACACAACACCTAAGTGCACATATAGGAATAACATTTATCAGGTGTGTCAGGCAGATGGCAGAGGGGAGGAGGGGATGGGTATATACATACATAATGAGTGCGATGAGCACCATCTGGGGGATGGACATGCTTGAAGCTCTAACTTTGGGAGGAAGGAGGGCAAGGGCAATATACGTAACCTAAACATTTGTAGCACCATAATATGCTGAAATTAAAAAAAAAGTCTACACACAAGTTTTATCTCAGTCTTACAGTAAAATTATAAGTGGTTTTCCTAAGCAATTCATTCTCCATAAATCATGCAGAAAGAGCTTTCTTCAGTGCAAATCAGACTATGGCACACTCCTGTTTAAAACCATTCTTTAGCTTGCAGTTGCTACTAGGATAAAGGCTAAGCTTCTTTATAGGGATTTCAGATCCCTGCAATATTTTGCCCAGCTTACCTTATTATTTGCATTGTCTGTTTTCATTCTGTACAAAATGTATTCCAGCAAATTAATTGAATGAGTGAATAGAATTTTAGTTTTAACTTAAATAAGCAACATCAAATAGGAAAATTATCAAACTGGACATTAAGTAAAATGGGCATAATAATACCTAAAGTACTTACAGATTTTATGTAAGGCACATGTAGTAAGACATATTAGCACTTTGAAAAATATAAGCACAGACCCAACAAGTGCTATGTATTTTGCTACACTTAGTGTTACTAATATTGATATAATAGTAATAATAATAACATTAGTGAAACTTTACTAGAAAGTGATCTTTGTTTGATGTTTATAATTTTATAGTTGAGTTCTAATTTTTACATTTACAACTATGTAGTCATGAAGAATGAATCTTTCTGAACTTATCTGTAGATGAGGATAATAAAAATTCCCTTCAATGACTTTAGTAATATTGTTAGGAATATTTAATGAAATATTACTTATTAAATTATTTCATAGACTAAAAAATGCTATGTAATTTTAAGTTGATTTAGCATTTTCTAGTTTCAGAGACTATGTATGCCATCCTTCCTTTCCATTTTTGTAGGCTTAATGAGGTCATGCTTAAGTCAACAGTATCATAAGCAGCATCATTAAATAATGAAATTTATGAATATCTACTGTGTTATAGACTTTATGCTGTCCACTGAGGATACCTACTAAATCCTTATGGGGTTCATAGCAGTCAATTAATTTATAGAGTCTATAGAATATTATTTTCATGAATGTGAGATCTCAGTGAGGAATATTTAGGATGAAATATAAGTGAACACAGAATTAAGATTTTCCAAAAAGTATTGATTATAAAATTTTATTATTATTCACACATGAACACAACTTCTTGCACAGATAGATCATCATAATTATGCTACAGCAGTCATCATTGTTGGCTTTCTGATTTTCATCAAATGGGGAAAAGTTTCAATTTTAGTGATAGAATGGATAGAATGCCTCCAACAATTTTATTCCAGATACTCCTTTATTCAGATACGTGACTTTTGATTAGCTCTGTCTGTTTCTTCACTGCTTCCTGATCAATTGATGTCTGTTGAGGAAGATGTATGGTAATATTGGGACATGTTTGATCTTGGGATAAGAATATTTTAATCAATAAATGTTTCATAAGGCCAGTTCTACTTCTTGCTGAGGTAAAAAAAAAATCATGATTATCCATTGATTTTGGATAAATAAAGTCACCTTTAGTTGATTGATGTGTGAGAGACCCAGGAATTGTGACAGTCTGATCAATTTCACAAGACCACTTATGGTTTTGTTTAGAGATTCAAAGCTAAATAAGACCAGGTATCATCCCGCAAACCCACTTTGATTTTTTATCTACTAAAATTTTAGACAAACATCTTCATGAAAATATCCTCAAGCTAAAATACTGAGGATTGGAAGATACAGTGCTAAATATAATTTAGCAACATTTGGGGGAGAAATTATAAAATAGAGGCTACTAAATGAAATCTTCAAATCAGTTGTAATAAGCAGTCTGATTTCAGAAAATGTAAAAGTATAAGAAAATGTGCATGTGAGTATGAAGAAGATGTAATCTAGTGAAAAAGATTTTTATTGACTCATAATAAACCATCTCTAAATTTGGCATCTTAAAAGAATAAAACCTTCATTAGTCACAGGTCTGTGATTTGGCAATTTGGGCTGATATCACCAGAAGCAGAACTTCTTTGTTCCATTAGGCATCAGCTTGGCTCACTCATACATTTGGGTCTTAGCTGGGGTAGGGTAGCTGAAATGGCTTGGTTGACTGTAGTCTCACTCCACGTGCTCTCTCCAGCTCTAAGGAGCTAGCTCTGGCTTTTTCACATGCAGGCAGAAGATTTCCAAGTAGCAAGAGAGGACATGCTCCACTACACAAACACCTTTCAAAGCCTCTATGTGTACCATATTTAAAATTATCCCATTGTGTCAAAGTCACATGGTGAATAGAGAATCGATGTGGGAAAAAACTACAAAAGAGTATATATCCAGGGAAGGATGATTCACTGGTGCCTATTACTATAATAATTTACACGCAGAACATTTTCTTTATAACCCACTCATTCTATCCCTTTAAAATCCTTTGTAATTGATGATAATACATTATAGAACAATTATGAATTTGCTGTTACACATTATTGTCATGAAATGCGATTCAGATTGTTGTTGTTGTATTTACACCTATAGGCTTTCACTCACTAATAATTCATTCACATGTTTATTGAGCATATATTATGTATAAAGCACTGTGTTAGGCAAGTAGATCATAGAATACAGATAATTTTATAGGGTTTTCTACAGTAGTACCAATTTCAAATATTTTATTATCTCATCAGATTTTGTCTCCTTTTCCCACGTGCATGGTACTACTTATTAATAATATACATATTTTCAGTGAACCTATCTTGTTGACATAGGATCACACAAATACATTTGTAGCTTATATGAATCAAGTATAAATTACATTATGTTCAATGTAAATCTCTTCTCTTATGGCCACTAAGTCTCTAACTAGATTGCCCTTCTATTTCATTCCTCACCTCAAGAATTTAGCTATTTTTAGTGATTGTAATTTTCTCAGAATAGGAGGGGAAATACTTGTCTTTAAAATGGGAAAATATTTTTGAATACTATCTTGTATAAATCTTTTTCTGTAAATGGAATCCTTCTCTCCTAATGTTTATGCTATAATATCCAGGAAAACCGTGGTTAATTTATGATAGAATAATAATTTTCAAGGCTTTAAAATAATTTATCTTTAATATGAGCATATGTGAAGAAAAGATTCAGCTTAATGTCAACTGTTCAGAAAGGTCTTCCCCGAAAACTTTACCTAATGAGCCTCCTCCCATTATTCTCTATCACAGCTAGATTTTATGCTCTATAGCAATTTTAACATCTATCTGTTTATTGTCTCTCTGCCCCTGATTAGAATATTGACATTCATCGGGTGTTGGGCAGGTGGGAGGGAGTAGGGGATGGGTATATTCACACCTAATGGATGCGGTGCGCACCGACTAGGGGATAGACACACTTGTAGCTCTGACTCGAGTGGGGCAAAGGCAACATATGCAATCTAAACATTTGTACGCCCATAATATTCTGAAAAATATATTAAAAATAGAGTATTAACAGCATGATTATGACATTGCTTTTTTGTCTACATTACTGAGAACACTTAGCTCAGTGGCTAATACATAATAAGCAATTTGGTATATAAATGAATTAATGAATGAATGGGAGGAAGGAAAGAAAGGATAGGTGGATGAATAGCGAGGTGAAGGAATTAAAGGGTTTTAAGTGACGGTAAGTTCAATAAGAGACAGTAGCGTGATGTGGTTGCCACTGGAAAGACAAGTATTTCCCCTGGTATTCTGAGAAAATTACAATCACTAAAAATAGCTAAACTCTTGAAGTGAAGAATGAGATAGAAGGGCAATCTAGTTCTAGAGACTTAGTGGCCATAGGAAAAGAGATTTACATTCAACACTAATAAGAGAACTGTCTTAGAGTAGAAGGATTAAATTAATCCTGACAAATTTCACAGGCTAGAATTAGGGCCAATAGATAAGGTACAAAAGATATCAACTCAATAACAAATTAACTTTGGAAATAACTTTTAACAGCCAATGCCAGCTGAATGTTATGAGTTCCCCATCACTATCATTATCAAGTCAGAATTTTTAAAGAGTACTCAAGCATAAGATGGTTAGCAGAGTAGATAACATCCCTCTCATAAAATGATTTTACAATTTTGATATTCTTTGCTTTCTAAAGTTTTTTTGTAAAAAAACACATTTAAAGTATTTTAAAGCATTTGATGTATTTGACATTCGGGGAAAATAAAGGATAATTTAGCAAAAAAAAATTATGCCCTAATTTATGTTTCCTAATTTTCCTTTTTTGTTTTCTTAAAGCAGTCACATACATTAAGTAACCTGGTCTTTCTCCTTTGTTACTACCTGAGGTCAAAGGTGAATGGAAAGAACCATGGGCTTTGTTATAGTCTATCATATGTCTCACTTGAATTCTTTATTCAGTCTTTAATATATAAAGGATAGATAATGATATGTTAGCTTTTATTAATCTAACATCATTGTTTTCCTGCTATTAGCAAACAAAAAAGCCATCCCCAGGTCTTAAACTTAATAGGGAAGTCTAAAAGTTATCTGTCTTTAGTCAAGTAAATAAAATCAGAAATTAAAAAGGAGGCATCACAACTGATACCACAGAAATATTTAATACAAGGATTATAAGAGTAAATGAACAATTCTATACCAACAAATTGTATAACTTGTGTTTTTAACTTTTATCTGGTGTTACTAATATTTAGCAGGAATCAATGTTAATTAAAATTCTCAACAATATGGTCCCTGTCAGATACTGTGGTAGATTCTGTGCTGTACCACTTAGACCCTTCTCAGAAATGAAGGATTTATTCCCTTAGCTTCTAGGTGGAGAAAGAAAAATGTCTCACTTAAGGGGCAGCTCATATCAAGGACTGACTGACAAAAGGTGTGAAGTCTTCTTGCTCCACCCTGGGCCAAAATCTGAAAGCCCATCTCAGTGGGACTTGCTGAGATCTTTGTTGGAATGGTATGACAGCTCAACTTCCTTTTGTCTAATCCTGTTTCCTTCTATTCCTTTCCACAAGTATGATCTGGAAAGCATTCTCCTATACTTATTACGTACTAAACTCTATCTCTGAGTTCACTTGCCCGAGAACCTAATTTGCAAATGAAAGCATAGGCTGGGACATGAGATGGCAAGAGAAGACATGGGAGATGAGAAGGAAGACAATAGGGCAGGGTCAGGAGCTGGATGCCCAGGACACAACTAGTTAATAAAGCATCAAGAAATTGGTGGGTTATGGGAGGACAATTGCATAGTTCATAGCTCTTTTGAGAGCTAATCCTGGATGACCAAAGTAAGGTTTAGGGATATACTTACAGAATGTTAATTGCATCAAACATTTAGTGTATACTTTGTATATATAAGCATTCATATATGCCAACAACAGTAAAAGTGAGAACCAAATCAAAGACTCAATTCCCTTCAAAATAGCAACAAAGAAAATAAAGTACCTAGGAATATATTTAACTAAGGAGGTAAAAGACCTCTACAGGGAGAACTATGAAACACTGGAGAAGGACATAGCAGAGGATGTAAAGAGGTAGAAGAATATACCATGCTCATGGGTCGGCAGAATCAACATTGTTAAAATGTCTATACTACCCAAAGTGACCTACAGAGTCAATGCAATCCCTATCAAAATACCATTATCATTTTTCACAGATATAGAAAAAATAATTTTATGCTTCGTATGGAACCAGAGAAGACCCCGTATAGCAAAATCAATCCTAGGCAATAAAAACAAAATAGGAGGTATCAATTTACCAGACTTTAAACTATACTACAAGACTATAGTAATTAAAATAGCTTGAGACTGGCACAAGAACAGGGACATTGACCAGTGGAACAGAACAGAGAACCCAGATATAAAGCCATCCTCATATAACCAACTAATCTTCTACAAAGCAGACAAAAACATTCACTGGGGAAAAGAATCCTTATTCAATAAATGGTGCTAGGAAAATTGGATAGCCACATGTAGAAGACTGAAACAAGACCCACACCTTTCACCTCTTACAAAAATCAACTCATCTGGGTAACAGACTTGAACCTTAGGTGCGAAACTATTAGAATTATAGAGGAAAACATTGGAAATACTCTTCTAGACATTGGCCTAGGCAAAGAATTTATGAAAAAGACCCCAAAGGCAATCATAGCAGCAACAAAAATAAATAAATGGGACCTGATCAAATTAAAAAGCTTCTGCATAGCCAAAGAAACTGTCAAGAGAGCAAACAGACAACCCACAGAGTGGGAGAAAATTTTCTCAAGCTACACATCCGATAAAGGGCTGATAACTAGAATCTATTTAGAACTCAGGAAAATCAGCAAGGAAAAATCAAATAACCCTATCAAAAAATGGGCAAAGAACATGAACAGAAATTTTTCAAAAGAAGACAGAATAATGGCCCACAAACATATGAAAAAATGCTCAACATCTCTAATCAGGGAAATGCAAATCAAAGCTGCAATGAGATATCACCTATATCTGGTAAGAATGGCCTTTATCAAAAAGTCCCCAAACAATAAATGTTGGCATAGATGCGGAGAGATAGGAACACTCCTACACTGCTGGTGGGACTGCAAACTAGTTCAGCCTCTGTGGAAAGTAATATGGAGATACCTTAAAGTGATAACAAGTAGATCTACCATTTGATCCAGCAATTCCACTACTGGGCATCTACCAAAAGATCAAAAGTCACTTTTATTCACAGTTGCAAAGCTGTGGAAACAATCCAAGTGCCCATCAATTCATGAGTGGATTAATAAAATGTGGTATATGTATACCATGGAGTACTATTCAGCTTTAAGAAACAATGGTGATATAGTACCTCTTGTATTTTCCTGGATAGAGCTGGAACCGATTCTACTAAGTGAAGTATCTTAAGAATGGAAAAACAAGCATCACATGTACTCACCAGCAAATTGGTATTAACGGATCAACACCTAAGTGGACATATAGGAATAACATTTATCGGGTGTCAGGCAGGTGGGAGGGGGGAGGTGGGGATGGGTATATACAAACACAATGAGTGAGATGTGCAACCTTTGGGGGATGGTAACGCTTGAAGCTCTGACTGGAGGGGGGAGCGGGAATGGGCAACATATGTAATATATTGTACCCATAAATGTATTAACATTTGTACCATTAACATTTAACATTAACATTAAAATGTATTAACATTTGTACCCCCATAATATACATAAATAAAAAAATTATAATTTGTATATATATATACACGCACACAAAACACAAATACATATATATGTATGTGTCTATATATACACATACATATATATTCATTTGTAGTCATATACACATATATTAATATATAATACATACATGCATATAATCAGCCTGTTTTGTTTATATCCATGTGGCAGAACAGCCGTGTTATTGATGTATCACTTTTCCACCAGTTGCTTTATGTTGGCTTCATGCTGTAAACCTCAGAAAAGGGAAGCTCTTCTGGCCATACGGGGGGTGGGGGGGGAAATAATTACATTTCATTGTGCTGAAAGGCCATGTCAGCAGCACTCAGCAAAAATGCAGGTTCAGAAAAAGAATATGAAAATTTCAATTTGTTAACAAATGTATTATCTTCAACTGTCAACAAATGAAAGTGTCCCAGTACTCTTCCAAGCACTTCCTGATTATTTTCGCTTTTCCTTTTGAATTCTGAGAGTAGTCTAGACTGAGGAGAGATAGGAAGCAAAAGCAGAAACAAAGAACAGCATTTTCTGTCCTTTGGGAAAACTTTCATAAAACCTTATGGAACATCCTGTCATGATATGTGCTTTCCTGTCTCACTTCATGTCAGCTCAGTGGGCTAGCAGAAAGTCTTCCAGAAGCAAATTTTGCATAAATATCCATGCACCATGGTAGTATTCCCCCATCAGTATCTATAATGAAGTCTGTGGCTTTTCATCTGTCTAGTAGGACTAGGTCTTCCCTTGAAAAGCAGTAAGTACTGAGAAGAATTAAAAGTTCAAAAAGCAACTTTGACCTGGAGCCTTTATATAAGGAATTCTAATGGGAATGCTAAAAAACTAGAAGACAAAGTTTTTGCCCTTGAGGAGTTTACAGTCTATTTGGTGACATCAAGTGTACACAAATGAGAAAAATTGAAAATAGCAGGTAATGATTTAATGCAGTGCTTCTGGAAGTTGTTAGCAGCAAAAGTCATCTCACACACCACGGATTCTATGGGAGCATCTCTGAAAAACAAAACAAAACTTTACAAATGAAATAATTCTTTTATATTTCTTTCCTTAAAACTTATACAAAAATCTAACCTATTTCTAAACATGTTTAAGTGTGCTTTAGTATAAAAATAATGTTTTCACCTGTTCCCCAATATTAAAGTGAAATTGAAACTCCAGGAAGTTGTAATATGTTTCAACTGTGGTTTTTCTGTTGCGTGACACATAAAATTATAGTAATATGTATATCTCATGTTGAAAAGCATGGAGTTAATTTGAATTCCTCAGATGGCCTCTTTGTGTTGGAGCACAGGCCTTCTTCATCTCAAAAGATTTTTGTATAGATATAATTCAGAAATGTGATAAGCTGTTAAGAAAAATATTTTTTGTGCAAGATGGTCTCTCATGCCTCTCTCATAGCACTGTATGTTATTATAAAGCTCTGGAAGGATTTCTACTTGGAAATATGGTATTCATTGGTTAGGAATAACTAGAAAGTAGCTACAAGTTATATCTCCTTAATTTAGTCTTTTTTTTTTTTTTTTTTTTTGAGACAGAGTCTCACTCTGTTGCCTGGGCTAGAGTCTCGTGGTGTCAGCCTAGCTCATAGCAACCTCCAACTCCTGGGCTCAAATGATCCTCCTGCCTCAATGTCCCAAGTAGCTGGGACTACAGGCATGCACCACCATGCTCGGCTAATTTTTTCTACATATTTTTGTTGTCCAGCTAATTTCTTTCAATTTTTTGTAGAGATGGGGTCTTGTTCTTGCTCAGGCTGGTCTCAAACTCCTGAGCTGAAATGATCCTTCCACCTCGGCTTCCCAGAGTTCTAGGATTACAGGTGTGACCCACAGCACCCGGCCCTTCATTTAGTCTTAAAGAGTGAATTATTTTGTGCTTGTACCTTTTTTTGATGAAGTGTACTATATTAGTATCCCATTGCTGCTGTAACAGATTACCACAAACTTAGTAGTTTTACGCAATATACATGTATCATCTTACAGTTCTGAAAGTCAAAAATGTGAAATGCACCTCACTGAGCTAAAATCAAGGTATCAGTAGGTTTGTGTTCCTTTCTGGAGACTCTAAGGGAGTATCTGTTTTTTTTGTTTTTTTTTTTTTCTTTTTTCTTTGAGACAGGGTCTCACTGTGTTGCCGCGACTAGACTGCAGTGGTGTCAGCATAGCTCACTACAGCCTTGAACTACTGGGCTCAGGCAATCCTCTCAGCTTAGCCTCCAGAGTAGCTAGGACTATAGGTACACACCACCATGATGGGCTAACTTAAAAAAAAAAAATGTAGAAATAGAGTCTTGCTATGTTGCCCCAGGCTGGTCTCAAACTCCTGGCCTCAAGCAGTCCTCCTGCCTTGGCCTCCCAAAGCACTAGGGTTACAAGCATGAGATACCATACCCAGGCTTAGTATCTGTTTTCTTGTATTTTCCAGATTCTATTAATAAAAGCTGCCCCCATTTCTTAACTCACGGCCTCATTCCTTTTTCAAAGCCAGCAATGACTGTTGAGATTTGAACTCTGAAGCTGACTCTTTTGCATTGTCCTTTCACATTTATGGGCCCTTGTAATTACACTGGGCCCACTCAGATAATCCAGTGTAATCTCCTTATCTTAAAGTGAGAAACTAATTAGCAACCTTAGTTTCATCTGATACCATAATTCTCCTTTGCCATGTATGTTAACATATTCACAACATCTCTAATTATTAGAGAAATGCAAATCAAAACTACAATGAGATACCACCTAACCCCAGTTAGAATGGCCTATATCAAGAAATCCCAAAACAATAAATGCTGGCGAGGATGCAGAGAGACAGGAACACTCCTACACTGCTGGTGGGACTGCAAATTAGTGCATCCTTTGTGGAAAAGAATTTGGAGATACCTCAAACAGCTAGAAATAGAAATACCATTCAACCCTCCAATAGCATTGTTGGGCATCTACCCAAAAGAGCATAAGACATTCTATTATAAAGACATCTGCACCCGAATGTTTATGGCAGCACAATTCACTATTGCACGGTCTTGGAAACAACCCAAGTGCCCGTCAATTCATGAGTGGATAATTAAAATGTGGTATATGCTCATAACGGAATATTACTCAATCCTAAGAAATGACAGTGAGCTAGCACCGTTTATGCTATCCTGGATTAAGCTGAAGCCCGTTATCCAAAGTGAGGGGACACAAGACATGGAAAATGGGCCCCACATCTACTCGCCATCAAATTGGTACTGACTGAGTAAAACTATGGTTTTCAAATGGCGGCAATGCTCACCAGGGATTCGGAGGGGGGGTGGACCCAAGGACCCAATCTTAGGGATGTGGCGAGCATTTTAGAGGGGAAGGACATAACTCTAACCCTTATTAGGGAGTGGCAAGGATATACAATGTAACCAAAATGTCAAAAACAAAAAAACAAGCAAACAAAAAAGGAAAAAAAAAACTTTTTATCGGGTGGTGGGCAGGCGGGAGGGGGGAGGAGGAAAGGGGTGTATGCTTTCATAACGTGTGTGGTGCGCACCACCAGGGGATTGGACACATGGGGGGAAGGAGGGGGACAGGGGCAATGTTTGTAACCCTAGCAATATTTGTACCTCCATAATATGATGAAATAAAAGGCAAAAAAAAAAACATATTCATAGATTCTGGGGATTCAGGCATGGATATCTTTGGGACACCGTTATTCCATCTATCATGTGCATTGAACCTGACCTTTTCTCTCTGAGATCGGAGGGCACAATTTGGGTGAAGAAAATCTTCCTTTCTACCCTTCCTTGTGCTTTTTTGAAAAGGAAGTATGGGAAATATTTCTGCTACTGTGTTTATAAGTATGCTTGTGTTTTGGTCCAGCATTGATGAAAAGAAACATGGAAGGGATTGCTTTTTAAATGTTTGGCAAGTATATTTAGGAGAGGGGAACATTTTTGAAGATTAGTGGATTTTTGTTTTGTTGTTTTGCTTTGGTTTTTTTTTTTTTTTTTAAGTGGATGACTTCCTGGATAAGAGGAAGGAAAGATCAATTTTATCATTGCCTCCTAGCATGCCATATAAATATTAGCATTTTTATGTGTGCCATATGTGAAGATGGTTGGGAAACACTTCCTTAATCTACCTCTGGTTCCACATGTGGATCCATGTTCTGCAGATTGAAGAACCACTGTTCCCTCTGTGAATGCCTGTGGTATTCTGGAAATTGTCCAAATGGTATCTCATATGCTTTGCTAACTCTTTCTAATATTTAAGTCTTGCATTCCCATCTTTAACATAGTTTGTTCAATGGATAACTTTTAATTTTTATTTTATTACTGATACCCTGGATTAAAATTTCAGTAAGTAGCTCTTGAGAACACAGAATCATTTTTTTTCTTCATGAAATTTAAAGAATGACAAAAATTTCTCCTATGATGAGAGAGTGTAGTAAGGGTTTATTCTTGAGGCTCTGATGCCTGACACTTGTATGTTATGTGATAAAGCATCTGAATGAAAAACTTGTTATGATCTACTGCTCCTTAGGCTAGAAATACTAATCCCATCACTCGAAAAGCCTTCCTTATTAATACGATGTAGGAAATCACTCTAGTCCAGTCTTCTTATTCAATCTTCTTCTCCTCATATGTTACTATAATCAGTGTGGTGGTTAACTAACAATCAGATTTCAATATGTAATGCTATACTGTTGAAGATATGTTCATCAGGCATTCTTGGAAGATTAATGAGAAGCAGTTAAATATTAAATATTTACTAAATTCCTAGCACACCCTTTGTATTAGGGAATCTTTGGGAGGCAGGGTTTAAGGAATCTGGGGAAAAAGGGTATCATTGAATCTAGGCTAGTTAGAAGCTAGTTATGTGGGTGCTATGAGACAATTGCAGATTCAATCCATATATAAACAACTTAGTTAAATGTGTAATGGTATTTATAATCATCATTTTTTTGAAAACTAACTATAGGCGAGGCACTGTGCTAAGCATGTTACATACATTATTGTATTTAATTTTTTCAGCTATAGTAGTTAGATGCTATTATACCCATTAATAGTTAAACTGATACTAAGAGAAGATTAATAAATTGTTCAAGGCCACAGGGTTAATAAGTGGCAGAATCATACTTTAAGTTGTGATCTGTGTGAACTTGTCTTAAAATATTTTCCCCTGAAAGCAGAGCCTGTGAAAAAGACTTGGATTTAGGTCTTTTATTTGGTATATGATCCCAGAAAACAGAGTGAGAGAAGGAAAACTGAGATAAGAAAGAAAGAAAAGCCAACACAAGAGTGCATTTTTAAGTCACTACTATGAGCAACAGGGACTCAATTTTATTGGAACCTCCTGAGAAGCATCCAAGACACCTCCTAGAATAATCTACCTGAAAAGATAGCTAGGAAATGTATTCACTGATTCTTACCCTCCAATAGTTAAGAATTGTCTCTGGGAGACAATTCAACTGCTCTTCTGGGCTGCAATTTTTCAAAAACTAAGCCAGCTCCAGAGGCATGAAACAAGGCCTTGGGGCACAAAGCAAAATTATCTCAAGCTATACAGGCTTGAAGTAGGGCAGTTGCCTGTAGGTAGTGGTCTGAACTCCTGTGGATCTGTCCACCACAAAAGCAGCTGAAATCAAAGGTGGGCCAAGAGGCTGTGGCATGGGGCAACAGAGTCATCTGTTATAGAACTATAAAGCTTGTGCGTTCAACAATGATTCTATTTAGAAACAAACTATTCCCACAGGCAAAAGTTTTACCCTATATGTTTTCTGATAGTTTCTCAATATATTCATCCCGTGTTTCCACAAATGTTGAGTTCCTACTATATTCCACAAATGCTTTGCAATATCCTGAAGACCTAGAGGTGAAAAAGCAAAAGTCTTGCTCTCAAAAAAATGTTCATTTCAGTGATTATCTGTCAAGAAAGTGTACATTACTCAGTGCAAAATAACCATCATTACAGAACATAAGAACTACAATGGTTACTCAGGCTGTGTGTGTGTGTGTGTGTGTGTGTGTGTGTGTGTATGTGAGAATGATGTATTCCAGTTTATAATGTCTCTTTGTTTTCAAATTGCAAATGAGAAACTGATTAGGGTGAGTTAGGATGTGTTAGAATGTATGTGAAGATTTAAAAAATCAACTAAGAAGACAGTTGAAAGTGGAGGTGGAAGATTACAGGTAGGAAAAATCTATCAGCATGTCAGCAGCTTGGTATTTTCTTGACAGCATGTACTTGCCCTCACCTTTCATAACCTTGAACTCTTCTTGACACAGCTATTAAAGCTGAACCTTTGAATAGCCTGTCTCATAACATTAAGACCCTATGACTGATTTCCTGACAATGATCAGATCTTCAAAGTATACATGATCGTGGGATAGGAGTGTGTGCATGTGTGTGTGTGTGTGTGTGTGTGTGTGTGTGTGTGTGTATGTGCCTGCATGTTTTTCTATATTTTAAAGGATAAAAGACCTGGTCCAGATGTGCTTGAAATACTTAAACCGTTGTTCACAGCATATTTTGTTATTCAGGATCCAATAGGAGCAGATATCTCAGCAATGTATTCTTGGCATTAGTTTGAAATGCTATGTCAAAGCCTCACCAAGCTGCTCTGTTCTTATGTGTAAGCAGAGTAATTGGTTTTGTGATTTGAAGAATGTTGGAGAAGAATCTCTCTTCCAAAGTAATCTGTTCTACCAAAGTATTGCACTACCTTAAAATTCACCTTTAGCTATACTTTCTTTTCCCACCAGTTTTCTTTGAGATGGTGACATTTAAGCCCCTAACATGACTTTGTTTGTTAAAAAAGACAGATTAGGGGACATAGGTTCAAACTATCTGGATTTGTGTATATTAACAGTGCCATTTACTGGATGATTCTTAGGCAATTTACTTATTCTCTTTAGAAAGACTGAGGTTTTGATCTTTGAAAACAAGGTTGATCATGCCTACTAGTCAAAGTTAATGAAAGATTGATGAAATGTTGCATGCCAAAGTGCCTAGTAGAGTGCCTATACAGTAAGTGCTCAATAAGACTAGTATTTTCTTTCCTCCATTCTGTGAAAGGAATACAAAGAGTAGTGTAAGGGTTGTAGAAAGGGATTAACAAGCCCAGAAATATGTGGTTACTGTAGTGCTGAGGGCTAATTCTACCTTTCAGCTATTGGTAATGGCTTGCATGGTTGGAGGGAGAGCTAGATGTTTGCAAAAGACATATACTTAAAAGCCTTTTGCCATTTTCTGCCTCTTGCCCTTGTCTCTCTAGGCTCTGTACCTCAGTTTCTTTACCATCATGATGGGGAGCCTGCTGTTTCAACTTAAGCTTTGTATCACATAGCAAGGATGAAATAACCAGCTAGAAGTCCTGTATAAAGTGAAGACAGGGTGCAATTATATCCAAGGAAAACAGCTAGCAACTCAGCAGCAGGTTGTTGCACTCTCTTCCCCCAACCTCTACCTTTCCTCTGTAGGCTTGAGATGTGTGCTCATTTAAGAAAAGGTCAGAAAATGAGACTTCGAAATTTTGGTCAGCCAACTCCAATTAACTCTGAAGAACCAGACACCCTGCTCATTATGCTGAGCACTCGTTGGAGTTCTCTGAGGTGAGGGCATACTAATACACTTGACAGGATTCTCTGAGTCAGTTCGGGCTTGCAATAGGAAGATAAGGGCAGCAGAAACAACATGAATTAATTTTAGCCATCGGGAGTGAAGGGATCTATATAAACAAAAGGAAGAAATCCCATTATTTAAAGAGGAGGCTGATACAATATGATGGCCTAAACTATTGAATTTTTTATTAGAATGTATTTATGCATTATAAGACATGAAGCAAGTCATAGGCAATTTGGAAAGGAAATAGAGATTTATTGCTAGGAATAGCAGTCTCTACTGATAGGAACCCAAGACAGGAAGTAGGTTTTCTGACTGGGATTGTCTATTAAAATTCTTTTTGAAAAAATTTTAAATAATTCTTTTCAATGTTTGATATGATAAATAAAAATAACAGTGGATTTGGAATTAGAATTCAGAGAATTTAGGTGCTAATCCCTGATCTGCTCATAACTGGCTATATATCCTTGAGCAAATTAATTAATCTTTAAATGAAAAATAAAGGTATTTAGAACAGAAGACCTCTAAAGTCCATTTTACATTAGCATTCTGTGGTTCTCTCAGTTAAGGAAATTTCAGGTCAAAATGAGATTTTGTATGTACGTACAATACATTGTGATTTCCAGAGCTAAAAGGAACCCTAGAATAAACATTTAATAAATATGTCATGCTTCATCAACTTTTAAATATATTAAAGGAGGTTTTCAATATTATCTTTAAAATAGGGCAATTAAATTTTAAAAAGGAAAGTGTGGAAGCCATTAGAAGAAAAAGTGATACATGTTATAGAACCTGTGGGTGAGTTAATACCACAGTTTGAACATGAAATTTGGTTCTGAGCATCCTAGAAGCCAAGGACAAAAGTGAAATAAATTGTGTTATATTTATCTGATTATTATATAAAATTAAATACAAACTTTGTCTTGAGAAAGTAATTTTTTTGAACTTAAAATACAAATTCTACAAGGAATTTACTGCCTGTCTCTTTATATGAGGGACCATTAATAATATCACACAACATACAATCTTTTCTAAAATGCCTTGAAAAGCATATAGAAGAGTTTCTCTTCTTAGTTGTGTCATCTGAAAGTTAGGAATAGTTATAAAAATCAATAGATGCAAAGAGAGATCTAGAAATTGAGATAGCATTATCTAAGATGGAGAAAATATTGGCTAACATGAATTAAAAGTTCAGGGGTTGATCCAGTGCTTCAAATAATATCCTAAGCACTAAATCTTCTCTTCTTCTGCATTGGTTTCATTCTCAGGCAAGGGTGTCCACTGGCAACTATAGGCTTACATTCGCTATGCAGTCAATGATTCCAGAAATGATAAGCTCTTTCCCAAGAGTCTAGCCAGAGTTCTGAACATGGATTTCATTGGTTAAGCTTATATTACATGTCCATCCCTGAACAAATCACTGCAGCCAGGGTAAGGAAATGCTTTCATTAAGTGGGCATGAATCAGTGTCCACCCCTGAAATAAGAGAGTAGAATTAGTTTCTCCAAACCACATGGAAGAGAATGACAAAATGGGGTAATGTGTGGTTAGGTAGGGTGGAGAAGATGCTTCACCAAAAGCTAGAGATGTAGGACAGAGAAAAACAGCTGTTAGATATCAATTACAATCAAGTCATATTCACAAGTTGGCTTAGTGGGCATGGAATGATGATGAGGAAAATTAATTGATCTTAAATGCTCAAGATAGGATAGATTAATATATTCATTTTATCATAGGAATGCCCTTGCCAATTGTATGGGAGTTTTTACATTTCAATGACCAAAGTTCCTTCTTCTCTGGAAAGTTAATATTTCCCTCTACTACTACATGTTTTCTATGCTTCCTCACTGCTAAACTCTTCTCTGACAGTCATCCATTAGGTATATTAATACATTCCAACAATTCATAAACTCTTGCTGGCCTGGGAGTCTTCTGTTTAGGAGACTGTACATTTTCTCTGATTTATTTTTATCCTTTTGTTTAATTCTGAGAGGCTGTTTTATTTCAGCATTTCTTAGTTCTTGGTAGGAGGAGGTTCATTTCAGCACCCTCACAATGGCAATAATCATTTCCTTCCTTAGAGAGTTGTCAGGATCAAAGGATTTAGTATATGATATTTATAAAGCACTTTTAATTTGGCAATGATAGACACTCAAAACCTAAGAATATTGTTCAAATAACTGCAAAACAAGAAAAGATCAGATAATGATGGAGTCTATCATTATCTCTCCCAGAGTTTTCTATCTTTTGAATACCCTGTTGTTGTATAATAGTACTAGTATCTTCCCAATCAGGCCTTAGTCAGAATAATTAATTCTTCCCTGCATTTTGTTCCTAACATATCATATCAGTTGTCAAATCCTATTAGTTGCATGTCTGGACTATCTCTTAAATATCTTTCTATTTTCTCCTATTTCATTGCCACTGCACCCATTCTGATCATCATTCCTCATTCCTTAACAACAGCAGTATACCCCTCAATAGAGAGTTATTTCCAGTATGTACTATATTCTGTTGCCGGATCTGATTGTGCCACTTCACTTAGAAATCAACAATGTCTCTCAATGGCCTGTAAAGTCCATATTCCTGATCCTTTTATCTATGACTCGCCTCAGTGAGGCTTGAATTTAGATTTTCAGCCTTATAAGTATAGCTCTTCACAAATTCTATGCTGCAGCAAACCTAAACTACTGAACTACTTTTTTTTTTTTTTTTTTGAGACAGGGTCTCACGTTTTTGCCCAGGCTAGAGTGCAGTGTTGTCATCATAGCTCACAGAAACCTTGAACTCCTGGGCTCAAGGGATTTTCCTACCTCAGTCTCCTAAACTGCTAGGATTTTAGGCATGAGCCACCATGCCTGGCTGAACTACTCACATTTTTTTCATAAATTTCCTATGCCCCCTTGCCTGTATACATTGCTCTTCTCTCCACTTGTAATGACTTTATTTCCCCTCACAGAGTATCTAAATTGTACCTATATATCAATGTCCTGTTAAAATGCTACCTCCTCCATGGAGCCATCCTTGATTTTCCCAGCTAGAAGCTATCTTTACTTCCTCTAATTTCCATGACATTTCCTTATTTTGCTTTCCTACTTTATAATTACATAAGTATATATATTCTCTCTCTTATTAACTTGTCAGAGTCTTAAAGATAGGATCTATGTTATTTCATTTGTTCTTCATCCTCCAACACAGAATTCAGAGTAGCAACTAAATTAATGTTATTTGTATGAATGAACAAAGTTGTAACTTAATGAATATGTACTTACACCCTGATTTCTGGTGTTCTTATATTAATCATGAATTTAATAGTAGGGAAAAGAAAATATTAATAGTTAACATTGTTCCTTACATGGTTTTACAAATGTCTAATGTCTCTAATAAGCTTATGCCAAAGAGAAGGTTGCATATAGTTCTTGATTGAACTTAGATACATGACTAAAGATCCAATATCTTTGCTGTTGATTAAAGAAAAATCCATGTTCCATAGGTAACGCATGTGTGATAATAAAATTGATACTTGTATATGGAAAAGAAAAAGCCTTGTTTAAATTCTTGCCTCAAAGGGGACCATTCTACTCCTGAGCAGAGGTAGGCTACAGGGGTACCTCCAAGTAGAGCAAAATACTTGACTCAAAAAGTTTTTGAATTCACACAAACTATTGGACGAGTGCTCAGATGAAATCAGAGTTATATGGTATGAATCATGGAAGAGATGCCATTGAACTTATATATAGGTTGCTTTTGCAAATTGAGTTACTTAGTCAAAAGAAAAAAATTCAAACATGGCTTCTATAGAATGTCGGACTCAGAATAAAACTGCCTCTGGATGTAGCTATCAAGTATAATTTTCTATAAAATGACAAATTTCTTCTATGTGACAATGTTCATATTTCCACATAGTTTGATCACTAAACAGGATGGTTTACTAAATTAATTATATTTACAAAATGTCCTAATGTGTTAAACTAGTATTATGTGCCAGATTCTGTTTCAGTGCCATTGGTCAGTTCAAAGATGAGTGGAATGTGATCCCTCTTTTGAAATTTATTGAGAGAGAAAAATGTTTTATGAAAATGACATAACAGAATGCATAATGGGATAGGGGTGAGAAAGGGAGATTTTAAAGTAGAAAAATCAGCACTATGGTGTAGAAAGATTGTCTCAAACTATATGTCAATGGTGTGTTTGATTTTGCAATGTCTAACACAGGTCAGAGGCCTATTCATCAAATACTTCTTTATTATATGATTTTATCATTATAGAATATTCCACACATAATTTTTTATAATTAAGTATCTTTTATATATATTTCCTATTACAAAAACCTTATATGCATATTACATGAAATTCATAAAATACAAACAAAAGACATTCCCCCAAGAAAAACCCTCATAATTCCTTTTACCCGGTGGAAGCTGACTCTTATTATTATGTTATAGGTGATATATATTATTTTATTTTTATATGTATATACACATATAGAAATTATATCACAAGATATGTACTATTTTGAAACCTGGCTTTTTAAAGTAACTTAAGAATATTTACAGTTTGTATTTAACTAACACATTAGGTTACTGTTTTAATATTCCCATTTCTGATTAGGAATATCTGATGCTTGATACAGACATTTTCAGTGTTTTGTACAAAGTTTTATTTTATCTTTATTATGTCTGTTTTGCATTTTCTGCCTGGGTTTATTCTGTCAGCCTTTATGGATTTTAGGATATCATTTGTGTTTTCTTCTTCTTTATCATCATCATCGTCACTAATATTTATTGAATATTTACTACATGGTAGCTACTGCTAAAAGTTTCATATGCATACTCATTTAATATTTTAATATAGCTATAGTGACTATAGTTAGTCCATTTTATAAATGAAGAAATTGTTTCCAGAAATGCTTATCCTATATACTTGCTCTACAAAAGGAGATATGTCTTAGATTCTAGGCTCAACCACTCTTGAAATGGTTTATCTTATTTCAAAAAATCAATGACTGCACTGTTACGTCAAGTTAAGTTGATTTCAAAGTAAAAACAGTAAATATAGGAAAAATAGTCATTTCAAAATGATGTACATTCCAGAGTGATGATAAACATCTTCATGAAACCTTAATTAAAAGATAATATAATAATGAACTATGCAATATGTAAAGCACAGGCACACAGTAGTCAAGAGCATGTACTCTAAAACTAGACATCCTGTGTTTAAATCCTGGCTTTACCACCAGTTAATTATGTGACCTTAGACAAATTACTTATCCTCAGTTTTCACCAATTTTCCCTTCTGTAAAATGGGTTGGTAAAAAATATCTACCTCACAGTGTAGTTGTGAGGATTAAATAAATTGTTACATGTAAAGCACTTAGAATGGTTCCTGAAATATTGTAAAGGCTATGAGCTTACAAGCTGCTGGAAATATGAAGAGAAATAGAAAGAGAAATGTTTCCACTGATAAATCTCAGTCTATGAGAGATCCAGTAGATGATATTATAAATACAAATATTATGTTCTGAATAGCACAATAATTTTGATATAATTAGACATATGTTCAATTTTATATTCCAAAAACCAAGGCAGAATGGATTCACAGTGTTCTCCATAACCCAATTCTTGGAAGCTGTGATTATGTTATGTTACATGGTGAAAGAGACTACATATAAAATTAAGGTATGGACTTTAAAATGAGAAAATTATCCTGGATTATCCAAATATACTCAACCCAATAATGTGAACACTTAAAAACAGTGGCATTTAATGGGTGGTGTCAGAGAGATGTGGTAGAAGAGCCAGAAAGATAAGCAGAAGTTAGAAAGATTTGAAATATGAGAAGGACTTGACTGCTCCATTGCTGGGTTAGAGATGGAAGAGGACTTGTGGCAAAGATAGTAATGAACAAGGAAATGGGGACCGCATTCCTACAATTGCAAGGAACTGAATTCTGGCAACAATCTTAATGAGGCTGGAATCTGATTCTTCCTAGAATCCCCTCAATAAGAGCCCATCCTGATAAACAACTTGATTTTAGCTCTGTGAGACCCAAACAGAGAACTAGTTGAGCCACCTGTGCTCATAGATTCTGACCCATGGAAACTGTGAAATAATAAAATGGTATGTTAAGTGGCTAAATTTATAATAATCTGTTACACAGCAATATTAAACTATATGGCACCATGTTACTTTTATCAAAATTGAGTAGATCATAAAGCAAACCTCAATGAATTCACCAGAGTATGAACATTATAAATCAGGTTCTGTATCACAAAGTAATAAAACTAGAAATAAATTAAAATGAAAATACAGAAAACCCATTGCTTAAAAATGTTAATAATATGGCCTGGCACATTGGCTCATGTCTGTAATCCTAGCACTTTGGGAGGAAGAGGTGGGAGGACTGCTTGAGGCCAGGATGTTAGGCGGGGATCAAATCTGCAGGTGGCAGATACAGGGCAGGAGGGCAGTTCCTAGGGGTGGAGAAGCTGGGGAAAAGACTGCAGGAAAATGCATCTAACAACTGCACAGCGGAGGAACTTGAGGTTTTGAAGCATGCACACCTGTGGAACTGAAACTTTGTTAGAGGAACACCTGCCAATTATATATATATAATCATCTGTTAACATCCCACACCTCCCATAGGCCTGTCCCGGGACCAGGCCAATAAAAAGAAACCACCTGAGAGTCCTTAACGTCTTTCTCCACTTATGGAGATTGATTCATTCCTCTCTGGAATGTACTCTTGCTTTGTATAGTTCTCTTCTTTTTTGCAATAAAAGCTGTTTGTGTGGAATTGCTTCCTGCCCGTGGTCACTCTGTGGCACCGACACAGCTTGTGAATTTTCCAAGCAAAGAGCCAAAGAACCAGCACAACAGTACACCAAGAGGTCAGACCTGACAAGGAGTTTGAGACCAGCTTGAGCAACATAGCTGTACTCAGTCTCTACAAAAAATTTTTAAAAATTAGCTAGGCATGGTGGTGCATGCCTGTTTCCTATATTCCCAGCTACTCGGGAGGCTAAGACAGGAGGATCATTTGAGCCCAGTAGCTTGAGGTTGCAGTGAGCTATGATCCCACCACTGCACTCGAGCCTGGGCGACAGAGTGAGAGTCTGTCTCAAAAAAATAAAAAAAGGGTTAATAATAAAACTCTCTTTCATACTAAAAGTGTTCAAAGAGAAAAGCCAAACCCTATTTGCAGAACATTGGAGGAGTGGGATTTATTAGGAATGAGAATGTTACCTGCTAAAACATTAGGGACAGGCAAAAGTTGTACTGAAAGGCAAATTAATTCTATAAACATTTTATGAGGGGATCAAAAAAGGAATCAGTATTATAACTTAAAGTGGAAAGATAATAATGCAAATCTAAGCTACAGAGAAGGAAGATGTTAATAAATAAAACTGAATAAATTTGAAAGAAAAACAGTAGCTATGAAGAAGTATTTTAGTAAACAATAGAAAATTAAAGCACTAGTTTTGATAATAAATGAGGACAGGAAAAACAAAAAATATATAACACTAAGAATAAAAAGAGGAAATAACCATAAATAAAAGTTTTAAGATACTACATTTTGTATCATTTTGCTAACAAATTTGAAATGATTTTTATGCAAATATTACTTTCTAAAATTGACTTAATAGGAGAGAAAAACCTAAGAAAAACATTAGCCATGGGGATAAATGAGAAAGCTGTTAAAAATATTGAGCCCAGTTTCACTGAAAAAAATTTTGTAATTTTGAAAATATTTTGTAATTCAATTACAAAATAGTTCTGATGTTATTTATATTGTATCAGATAATAAAGAAGGGAAGTTTGTTTTACAGAGCCAGCATTAGGCTAATAACAAAATCTGAAAGAGTTCAAAAATGAAACATAATGACAAAAATTTCACTTCTGAATACATATGTGAAAATGAGAACTATATTATTAATAAATAGAATCCAAGAGTAAAATAAAGAATAGAAATGAACAAATAGGTTTTGTTCCAGGGATGCAAGATGGTTCAGTATTAGGAAATCTAATGATATTTGCAACAGTAATAATAGGTTCAAAAAGAAAATAAAGCATATGATCATGTTGACAGATGCCAACAATGAAAAATTCAACACTTATTACTAATAAAAAATAAAATGTAAATTTACTTCATTAAAGTATCAGCCAGCATCATATTTAATAGTCAATCAGGGGTAAGACAATGGTCCCCAAACCAGAAGTATTGTGTAAATCACTATAATTATTTAACATTTTCCTGGAATTGCTATCTAAAGGAATAATATAAAATAATAAAATTAGACAGAATAATGGCTAACAAACATATGAAAAAATCCTCAACATCTCTAATCATCAGGGAAATGCAAATCAAAACCACAATGAGATATCACTTATCTCCAGTAAGAATGGCCTTTATCAAAAAATCCCAAAACAATAAATGTTGGCATGGATGTGGAGAGATAGGAACACTCCTACACTACTGGTGGGACTGGAAACTAGTTCAACCTCTGTGGAAAGCAATATGGAGATACCTTAAAGCGATAACAAGTAGATTTACCATTTGATTCAGCAATCCCACTACTGGGCATCTACCCAAAAGAACAAAGGACACTCTACAATAAAGACACCTGCACTCGAATGTTTATAGCAGCACAATTCACAATTGCAAAGCTGTGGAAACAACCCAAGTGCCCATCAATCCATGAGTGGATTAATAAAATGTGATATATGTATACCATGGAGTACTATTCAGCTCTAAGAAACAATGGTGATATAGCACCTCTTGTATTTTCATGGATAGAGCTGGAACCGATTTTACTAAGTGAAGTATCCCAAGAATGGAAAAACAAACACCACATGTACTCACCAGCAAATTGGTATTAACTGATCAGCACCAAAGTGGACATATAGGAATAACATTTATTGGGTGTTGGGCAGGTGGGAGGGGGGAGGAGAGGATGGGTATATACATGCATAATGAGTGAGATGTGCGCCATCTGGGGGATAGTCACACTTGAAGCTCTGACTTGAGGGGGGAGGGTGGACAAGGGCATTATACATAACCTTAAAATTTGTACCCCCATAATATGCTGAAATAAAAAAATAATGAAATTAAAGTTATAAATATTTTTTAAATAAAGTGGCAAAATTACAATTATTTGCTGATGATTATATATCTAGAAAAACCAGGAGTAACTGCTAAAGAAAAACAAAACAAAACAAGAAGCAATATGACCATTTAGTAATATAGTTGACTACTGTTATGGACTGAATTATGTCCCCTCAAATTCATACGTTGAGGCCATAACCCTCAATGTGACTATATTTGGATATAGGGCGTAGAAGAAGGAAATTAAGGGTAAAGAAGGTCATAAGAGTGGGGCCCTGGTATGAGAGGGTCAGTGTCCTTAAAAGAAGACACACCAGAGAGATCACTCACTCTACACATGCGCAGAGAGGTCAGGTGAGTACACAGCAAGATGGCAGACACTTGCAAGGCAAAAGAAGAAGCCACGGAATAAAACCTACCTTGCCAATAACTTGATCTTTGACTTCCAGCCTCCAGAACTGTGAGAAATACATTTCTATTGTTTAAGCTACCCAGCCTATAGTATCTGTTATGGCAACCTGAGCTGACTAATACAGCTACCAATTTTATTAGACAAAATTGTTAAGAATCTCATATAGTAGGTATATGCTGACATATTAGTCTTCATCCTTTATATGTGTTATATATATATGATTTTATATCTCTGAAATATTAAATATTTTTAAAAGAGACAATGTAAGTAGGACAAATATGAAACAATTTAGTAGAAACAGATTATAAATTATTACAAATTTTATTATAAAAATATGCAAATAAAATATAAAAGGAAAGAGTTATATATGCACACAAAAAAATCAGATCCCATGCATAATAGCAACAAAACATTAATAAACATAAAATAGACAAAAATAAAATTATAGGAAAAAACTATAAAATTTAGCTGAGGGACATATAAAAATACTTGAATAAGTGGGAAGATGTACTTTTTCCTCAGACTATAAATATTTCAATTCTCCCTTAAATTATAATACATAAAATTAATCTCAAACAAAATCCCAGTGGAGCGTTTTTGTAACTTGGAAAGTGTTTAATATTTATCTGAAAGAGTAAACATATAATAATAGCCAGGAAACTTCTAAAAAGGGGAAGCAGGAAGGGCGTTGCCTTACCAGATTTCAAAACCTATTATAAAGTTATACAGAAATTAAAACTGTATTGCTGACCTAGAAATAGAACAGATTAGAGACTTCAGACAGGTTATTAAGTACATTAAAAATTCAGAATCCATTGAAATTTACCATCACAACTCTGTAGTTTAGAATAATGATTAAGCATGGGTTTTGAGGTTAGTCTTCAGTTTAAACCCTTGATCTGCCATTTACTAGCTACTAGTATGACCTTAATTAAGTTACTTAACCTTTCTGAATATTAGTTTCATCATCTGTATAATGGAACAGTAATACATCATAATGAAAGAATGAATATATGTTCCTGACACATAGTAAATTCTTAATAAATAGTAGTTTTTGGATTGCTGTCTCACTCTTTGCAGAATCAAAAGTTTACATATGTAAAAAGTAAAGAAAATAGGAATAAAAATATAGATGAATGGAAATATTGTTTTCAGGAAGATACTTATAAGCATGATAAGGAAATTAGAAATCATAAAGAAAAAAATGGTGGTATGTTTGATGTACAGAAAAATTCTATGTAGTAAAATTAAATTACTATAATTAAAGTTGAATGAGAATAACAATATTGGGGAATGGATATATAATATAGATGCCAATATAATTAATTTTATGGGAATTGTAATATCCAGTGAAAAAGAGTTGGATCATTAAAAGACATCCCTCCCAAACCAACACAAAACTTAATCACTTGGTTTTGTGTTAGGCATTTGGCTGAATTTTGACCTTTTTGATCCTTAATTAAGTGTGCTTCATATATATGCTGTCTTGCTTTTAATAAATATTTTTTCTGTAAATATTTGTTACCAATGACTGGTCCTATATTTGTAGAAGCCTTGAAATGGAGATGAAGCAATTGAAACATGGGCCTTGTTTGCTAGATGCCATTATTTCCAGTTGCATAGGGATGGTGTTATGTCTGTGTTTGGCTAATGTCTTCATTAATGACTTTGAAAAGAAGTTAAATGACATGTTAATTAACTTTGAAGTGATAATAAAGGAGAAAGTGTTGTGAACATCATTGAGATTCCAAACAATAACCTCTCTGGGAGAGGTTAAGGATATAAGGAGACAAGAAAGCCAGATTTAACCCATCAAGTAGAAGCAATCATGCAGGGAAAATGATCAAAAATAAGATATTTTAGTCTAAGGAGGGTACTGACTGGAAATCAGCCATGCTGCGAGCATTTGGCAGTCACTAGAATAGAATTAGTCTAAATAAAATTCTCAAGCAATGAAAAGACTCACACTGAATTTCTAACTTTTCTCTAAAAATGCATTTTACTTTGAAATGTTCTAAGTGTTGGTGTAGCTATCAAAAAAAAAAAAAAAAAACCCACAGGCTTTAGAGATATATCTTGTGATCAGAGAAAAGTTTCATATTTGTTACTGAGGTAAACAAAAATCTCTACAGCAAGGGTTAAATTAATTATGTGAAGAAAACTTGACCAGCAGTATCCTATCTTAGAGTGTTTTGGGAAAAGGTAAGTGATGGGATTAATCTGACTTTTAAAGTCAGTGGTTCTTAAGGATCACTTGCTTCAGAACCATTCTTGCTTTTTAAAATGCAGATTTCTGGGCTGTAGCATAGACCTACTGAAACAGAGTTCCTGGATGCAGGTACATAGAATCTGCATTTTAAATGAAGGTTCTTTTTCCATCATACTCCAAATGAAAAGATTTACATTTTACTTGGTCCATGTTCACCAGACTTTACAAATTTGATATTCAAGATGCCTTGATGTTGAGATAGGTAAGTCACTAGAAATAAGTATATATCCTGTTGTAATATAATATAGTCAGATTTTTCATACATAGATCAATCTCCTGTGACTTGGTGAATCATAGTTTCATAACCAACAGAGTTGAGGGCCATAGCCTAGACCAAGAAAGATTCCACTAAAACATTATTGACTTATTGAAAAGCACTCTGAAACTATCAGTCAGCTTGCCTTGTCATGACTATGGCTGCCCATACTGTCATATTATGTATTTTTCTGTAGTAAAGGAAAAAAGATCAGTGTTTAAGTAAATAAGAAAAGGCAGAGAAGTAGCTTGATGAGCTATAGATTCCATTTAGAATATTTTCCCTCATATGCAACTTTTTTTTGCACCTGCAATCAGATTGTAACCTTGAGAAGAATCTTATACACAAACTGAAAGGCGACGGTGGAAAATTTACTTCTGGGAGTAGGTCATCAATAAGAGCATGCTGAGTCCAGATGCAGAGGAAATTAGAACCTTTGTTTGTTCTCTCTTTGAGGACAATTGTGCCCTCTGTGAAAATTACATAGCCCCTCCTTACACTGTTTGAGGGGGAGAGAAGCCCATTAACAAAACAAATAAGGGAGATTTTGTAGCACAAAATCAGGGGGAGGAGTTAAAAAAATAATGGAATTTGAAAACTGCTGAGTCACTAGGACTGACTCTATAAGGAGAGAACAGGAGGGAGAGAGCAAATTTGTTACCTGGCCTAAGAGTGCAGATGGAACTCACTGAAATAGTGAGTAGCAAATGATGGTTTCCCCCTCTTCCCTTCTCCTGAAGATATTGTTTACTTGACTCTGAACCCCTTTCTATATTCCTTTTTGTTTCTTTCCTTCCTTTTACAACGAATCTTTTTAATAAGTTGACTCTCTCTGCTCACCGCCCAGAGCCTCCTTAACCCTTTAACCCTTAACATAAATACATTTCACCTGTTGTTTCTTCCCACCAATGCTACTAAATCTAAACTCCTAAAAGTTACCAGTACCATATCAACCTGTTTCTCTAGGTCCAAATCTCTTTCTGCTTTTATAAAATATCTGTTGGTATTTCTCCTTAAATATAGCAACAACATCAACAGAAACAACAAAAGCAATGCCAATAACAAGAAGACAAATTATTTATTGAGCTGTGCCAGGCACTGTTCCAAGTGCTTTACATGTATTAACTCTTGATTCTCTCAACAACTCTAAAAGGTAGGTGCTATCATTCTCCTCCTCATGTAGATTAGGTAACATATTTGGGGAAGTTTCCCAAGTTCACATAAACGGGTAAGTGGTGAAGCTAGGATTTTAACTCAGCTTTTATAAGCTGTCTTTCTTTATGGTATATCACTTCAAATTTAGCATATCTAAAATTAAACTTCTAAATCTCTATCCCTAACCCTAAGCAAAATTCTTTACTTTATTTCCTTAGTGAAATCACCCTTTTTTCAAGTACCAATGGCACCATATTTAAGCATGAATGATCAAAACTTAGGAGTTTTCTGGGTTTTGATTTACAAATGCATAAGAATGTTCAACTTTCCCCCACAAAAAATCCTTTTAATGCAGAATGTGCTTACTTTAATATAATATCTGTACTGTTCTGTGAACATGAATTCAAAGTTCTTGAACATTCTAGATTTATTTCAATATTTCTGCAAATAAATTTGGATTTTAAATACTTAGGCAAAGTATGTGATATTTGGCCAAAAATCTTTTGCCTATGCTCTCTTTTTCTTGTCTAGTTCGAATATATATTTTATTTTACTTTTTTTATTTCAGAATATTATGAGGGTATAAGCTGTCTTTTATTGACTCTCTAGAGCTTCCTTAGGCACATAAATACTCTAGTAACTTGTATGAAGTAAAAGGCCCCAAACATCTTCTTTCTCCAGATAAAAAGATATATAAATGAGTGATTCAACTTAAAGTATCTCTAGGGTGAATGAGATAGTAGGTTAAGTATGTGTGTGGGTAGAATTTTATAGATAAGAAACTTCAAATCATATGGGAAACATTCTTTTAGTCATTCAGATATTACCCCCCTTCTCTCTCTCTCTCTCTCTCTCTCTCTCTCTCTCTTTCTCTCTCTCTCTATCTCTTTCTCTCTCACCATGTTTGTAAACATGTCATTGGCATAGGGCAGATCAACCATCTCTGCAGTTGGATGATTTTTTCATTTTTGTACAGATATTTTGATGTTTAATAAACTTAGTCAACTTTTATATTTTAGTATTGTTTAAAGAGCAAGCCATCAAACAGAGAAGGTTGTATGTTAAGAGAAGCTTGACTCAGTTCTGCCCTTGAACTCTAAAAGAGAGCTTATTCACCTAATATCAGTAGTTTTAAAATTACCCCAAATTCTGGCAATAGTTCTATTCTCTCCTAAAGGGAATTTAAGTAAAAGTAGTTCAACATCAAGGTACTCTTACTGATGATGCCTTTTTTGTAATATGACTGAGCACTTTCTTGCCTTGTTTCCTATGATAAAATAGGTCTTTGCCTTTGTCTCCAATACCCATAACTAGGCCCATATTTTCTCTTTTGCTCGATCCTTTGCCAAGTGATCTAGTTCTTTTAACATTCTATTCTTACATTTTCTTTATCATTATTTATTTCCAAATACTAGAATCCAGACCTAGAATTTTATTCCCCATGTCAAGAACTACCTGATTTCTCCCACACTATCTTCCTAGACCCTGAGACTGTCACATATATATGGCCAAGCAAACTGTACACTGCAAACTTTAGGGGCCACCACTGTGCAAACTGTGATGTGACTGGTACCCCTTGGAGTTGTGCAATGAGGCAGACCTAACTAGATCTTTACCTATTATGTGCTGACAGACTACCTTCCTTTCTTGCTTCTTGTAACACCTTGTTTTATCTGTGTCAGGGTAATTTGCCTAGTCTTTATTACCAGACCTCCTTGACTTCAATTTTCTGCCTTCTTGGACCGTCTATTAATGCCTGCTATTTAAATACTATTGCCAATGGTTACAAATGGGATCTTTTTTAAACATCAAAATTGCACAGAAAAAGTCAATTTGTTAGAATGACAAAATTGCAAAACTCAAGAAAGCGCTAGTTGTCAAGGTTCTAGTTTTCACTGTATTCATTTGAGAGCATGTATATACATATGTGGCCTTGGTAGCTCCCACTCATAATGTTTATTTTTCTCATTGTATTAATTTCAATAAGAGCTATTTTACATTTATACCATCAGACAAGTGACACAAATCTTGACTAATTCTTTCTTTTATAATTCATATAGATTTACTATATTGGAATGTTTTTTCAGAGGGTCTAAGAACAGAACCTGAAAAGAAGCTATTAATACATTCTTTCTATAATTTCAGTTAGTGAACTTGTTGACTGAAAGGAGCACAGAGGGTGGTTTATATTGTTCAGGTATTGAAAACTTTTTTCAGGCTGTGCCTATATGGTCATTTTGAATTTCTTTAAAGAAAAGATGAGGGAGAATACTGACAGCAGTTGCCAAAAGAAAGCACATTATCTATGCCTCAGATAATTATAAGTCACATATAATGTAACTTTTGCAATTAACTATTTTGGGAGAAATCCAGACATTCCTAAAAGTGAGGCACTCATGTTAAGTTGCACCAAATGAAATTTCTAAAGCAGGGGTTCTCAAACTTTTTAAACAGGGGGCCAGTTCACTGTCCCTTAGACCATTGGAGAGGGTGCACTGTGGACCTGGGATGAGTTAGCTGCTTAAGCAGGAGAGGCAGCGCCGGCAAAAACACCAGCACGGCCGGATAAATGTGCTAGGCGGCCCACATGTGGCCCGAGGGCCATAGTTTGAGGACACCTGTTCTAAAATGTAGAAAGAACAAATCAGTAGATTGGGTGAGCAGTAACCCTGTGGTTCTCTGAATGCTAGGAAGTTCAGAGCAGTGGATCATAGATTTATTACAGTGCCTTTTCATGTCATTACTAACCATAATGAGTTCTAAAATATACTTAAGGGCTCTACTCCCAAAGGCTTTTTTCTCTTCACTAGTTTGAAAACTCATTTCATCTTTATTTTTGCAAAATGTAGAGATGAGAGACAAAGAAGAAATAGAAACATCCTCATTGAATATAAAGAAAGTGACACAAGTGGCATCATTTTCTTGCCTTGTGTAAAATGCCTCATTGACAGAGCATTTTTTATTGTCTTGTGTTTCTGCAAAGTGTTGCTGATCAATATTAGCTAAGAGCACAGATTCATAGCAATCACTCTGCTCTAAGGAATATAATTGAAGCATGTAATTCTCTAGCCTGCTAAATACAAATGACAAGAAATACTATAATATCTTTGTTTAAAGTTTATTAAATGGGACGGAAATCAAAAATATCTAAGATCCTTGCTGCTTCAGTGACTAGGCTGAGTATTTTTTCTCTTCAGCCTCCTTCTATAATTCCCCAAAGGCAGCTTTATTGTATTATCAAATTCTAGCTAGCTTGCTTCACTGGAGTTTATGATTTCAAGGCAATAGCAATCTGAGGCAAATCTGATGGTATGAAAAGCTATTGCAAGGAACTCTTCCCTTTATTCCTTCATAACAAAGCATGGTAGAGTTATTATTTTTAGTGCCAAGAAACTTTATTCAGGAAAAAACTCTTTTTGTTTTAGTTAGTGGAATTACCAAAAAAGGGAATGTTTAGTGCCCAAAGTTAGAGTTCTTTACATTTTATCAGGTGGTATTCAAAGAGGTGCAGTTTAATAAGATCTAATTTTTCTCAGAAACTTTCCTTGGAAATAAATTGGCATGGGGCTCAATCCAGGTCAAGGGGTCTATACTTAAATCTAAAATTGTTTGTTTAAACCTGATATTATAAATTCAAGTGCTTTTAGGAATTAAGCAGGTAACATAAATTTGTAAAAAAGGGTAGAAGTGGGATATTTAGTAATGGTAGGATGAGCTGGAGAGTGTATTCCTCTTTTAAACAAATTCAGATTAGCTTGGGACAATGTTTTAACAGATTTTACAACATCATATTTACCCTCATGTGGCAGTGCATTAGAATATGGTAATAAAAAAACAAGCTAGTGACATATTAAAACATATTAAATGCCATGAGAAATACTGTAGTCAATAAACCTGTTTAACCAAGAGTTTCCCAAATGTGACATTAAGACCCTCCTTTCTTAGTATCACTATCCCACCCCCTTCACACATGTGCATGTAAGATGGGTGCTTGGCAAATGCATAATATCTATTTACTTCTTGTGGGGTTTTAGTGATCTATCAGAAAAGTTTGACAACTTCTATTTTTAGTGAAACTTACTTAAAACAAGCATAAAAAGCCAAGCAATCAGCAACTTAATATAGTATACCTCTATTAGATGCTATATAATAGGGTCTTGATCTCTGACTATATATATTCTAAAATAATAAATATTTTGGTGTCAATCCTTATGTATTTCTAGCCAATTGAAAATATAGGCTTTCAAGTTGAAATTAGTCCCTAGACAAGATGACATTTTTTGACTTTGTATTAATACTATTTCTCATCACCTAAAGGGGATCTAGTCCATTCATCAGGGAATGGGCTAAACTGTTATAATAAAAAGAGGCCGAAACATAGTGGGTTCCAATATGAAGAAAATATTTTTTTTATCTCACAGAATAGTCCAAGGTAGTCCAGAGCAAGTAGCTTTGTCCCTAAGAAGATGACCCATGAGCTACATACTGCACTTCTACCACATCCTATTATTTGAAACTTTAGTAAGCTGGCCATAGCTAACTTCAGGAAGGCTGAGGAATATAGTGTCTAGCTTAGTAGCCATGTTCCCAGCTGAACCTGAGAAGGAAAGAATGGGTTTTAGGGGACATTTAGCAATCTCTGTTATACCTGGGAAATATTTGTGACCATGGTACAACATTAAAATGTAGAAAAGAAAAATCCAGGTAAGTAGTTCAATTATAATTCAGTGACTGTCTAAAGAAAATAGAAATCATTTGGTCATATGTTGAGTACAGAAGGTCTTCAACTTATGATGGTTTGACTTATAATTTTTCAAATTTATGAACATGGGAAAGTGACATGCATTCAATAGAAACTGTAATTTGAATTTTAAATTTTGATCTTTTCTTGGGTTAGCTATATGCTATATGGTACTCTCTGGTGATGCTGGGCAGCGGCATCCAGCTTCAGTTCCACGTGATCACAAAGACAAAGAACCCATACTCTACAGTGCATTGTGTTGCCAGATGATTTTGCCCAACTGTAGGCTACTGTAAGTGTTCTGAGCACATGCAAAGTAGGCTAGGCTGAGCTATGATGTTCATTTAGTAGGTTAGGTGTATCAAATGCATTTTTGACTTAGATATTTTCAATTTATGATAGGTTTATCAGGACATTGTAAATTCAGGAATATTTGGAAAATTATAAAAATATAGGCAAATATGTTTACTAAATAGGCAAGACAGCATGATTTATCTTTCTCTTTTATTTTTATAGCCACTTAACCTGAAGGAATTGTTGAACACTAATATATAAGGAACTTTGTTTTAGGCACTGTACAATGTATTAGACATGCCATGATGAGTAAGACATAGCTACTGCCCTGGAGATCACAGCGTAATGATAAAATATGGTGTTAGATAATCCCTAAATTTTATAAATAGGCATTTTCCACATTTTTTAAAGGTAGAATAGCACAGAAAACATTTTTTGGGGAAGAAAGTCCTACTGTTGGCATGCAATTCTATTTAAGTAAGTTTTCAAGTTTCCCATTTTCCTTAGGGTAATATATGTACTTTTTTTTTTAGCAATAGTGTTTCTATTTTCTTTCAAGTCTCCATAATAACAAAAATCTCATGAAGAATGACAGAATATGGTTGGACTTCTGTATCCACAAGTTCCACATCTGTGAATTCAACCAACTGCAGATCCAAAATATTTGAAAAAAATAAAAATAACACAACACTAAAAATGATACAAATAAAAAGTACAGTATAACTATTTACATAACATTTACATTGTATTAGGTCTTATAAGTTATCTGGAGATGATTTCAAGCATACAGGAAGAGGTGCATAAGTTATATGCAATTACTATACCATTTTATATCAGGGACTTGAGCATCCATGGATTGTGGCATCTGTGGAGGATCCCGGAACCAGTCCCTTATGGATACCAAGAGGTGACTGTATGTGAATTAACATAAGACACTTTTAAATAAAAGTAATATGTGATAGTGACACTTTTCACATTTCCATGGGCCTGTAATGCAATGTAGTATAGGACTTGCCTGGGAGTCAGGAAAACTAGTTCTAGTCTTATCTTTTTTTGCCTCAATTTTATAATCTATAAAATGGGGATAATGAAACTTGTTCTACCTATTTTATACACTGTGAGGTTAAAATAATGTTCATATATGTGAAAATACTTTATAACTTCTAAAGCAATGTACATTTATGTATTATTGCTGTATCGAAACTTTGCAAATGATATCAGGACATTTGGAATCCTTGTCACAGAAAGCACTTTGGTTCTAATTCCTAAATATATCTTGACTGTCTTCACAGTTTATATGTAGGAAATGGAGGGCACTGACAAGAGATGAAGTTGAAGGTTAGGCGGAGATTGTGTAGGCCATGGCAAGGAATTTGAGTATTCTTCCACATGCAATGGTAAGCCATTTAAAGACTTGAAGCAAGGAAGTAATGTGTTATGATTTGCTCTCTGGAAAGATTTACTCTGGCTGTTTTGTAGAGAATAAACTTTAGGAGACAAAATTAAAGGTGGGAAACAGATCATTGTGAGATTTAACAAGTGGTCCGAGCAAAAAAAAAAGTTATGTTGGTTTGGGCTAGGGTGGTGGCTGTGGGGATAGAGTGGACAGGACAAATTTTGGAAATGTTGGAGTTAGAGATGTTGGGATTAGCTGGTAATGAGACTGTAAGCAAAAATCTTTATTGCTGTGGTAGCACAGATGACTGGCTTGAACTTGTCTTTTGTCTTTGATCTGTGCAGTGCACTGTTTTATGCAAACAATTTCAGCTTCCTGATGTCATATATCTCATGAATTAGTGGAATATACTGGGGAATTTTCTGCAAAGACCATTTCTTTGATTAAATGAACATAGAGGGGCTTATTTGGCTGACAAATTGTTAGGGAATCCTGATGAGCCACCATTGGCAATCACCTTGATTAGCAAGTATAGGGTAGATATTTTCTGAAAAAAATGTTTCCTTCTATCTATTTAAGTATATTTTTGCATCTATTAGCCATCCCAACTTTATCCACCCCTCCCCTCTACCCTTCCCAGGCTCTTGTAACCATTATTCTACCCTGTCTCCATGGGATCAATTGTTTTTAATATTTAGCTTCCACATATGAGTGAAAACATGTGAGATCTGTGTTTCTGTAGGATAGAAATTTTATTATAAAAATATAGAAGTGTGATTTTTAATCAAAATACTAATGAACAGAATAAATTTAAGGTTAAATGGAGTTTCATGAGAGGATGTGAGAAAGAAAGGCCTTGAGGATAAATTCTGTCTTGGGTCTGGGCTACTTAGTAAGTGGAACAACATATGAGGTTATATAAGACTCAGAGAGTAACTGGCTTGAAGAATGTTCTGCTTTAGATATACTGAGACGCCTATTTCTATACCCAAATATACAACTAAAACCATGGGAGTAGACAAGATTCCCCACCATCTGAAAATGTAGTGAAAAATTTTAAAAAGAGATCCAAGCACAAAATCCTCAGGGACACCAGATAAAAGAGGAAGATAATCCCTGGTGAGGAGGGTAGCAGGAAAACTGAAATAGGAGAGTATTTCTAGGAACAAGAATTTGTCAAATGCTTCTGATGGCACAAGTATGATAATTTCTGAGTAATACCTATGGATTTAATATGAAGAACTCCTTAGTGTTCTTGGTGAGAGATGCTTTTGTGAATCACTGGGTGCAAAAAAAAAAAAAACAAATTATGTTGAGATGGATACTGAGTGTAGATTAGAAATGGAGATGGAAATTGTAGATAGTTCTTACAATATATTTTTTTTGAGATAGAGTCTCACTCTGTTGCCCCAGCTAGAGTGCCGTGGCATCAGCCTAGCTCCTAGCAACCTCAAACTCCTGGGCTCGAGCAATCCTTCTGCCTCAGCCTCCCGAGTAGCGGGGACTACAGGCATGCACCACCAACCCCGGCTAGTTTTTTTCTATATATTTTTAGTTGTCTGGCTAATTTCTTTCTATTTTTAGTAGAGATGGGGTCTCACTCTAGCTCAGGCTGGTCTCGAACTCCTAAGCTCAAATGATCCGCCTGCCTCGGCCTCCCAGAGTGCCAGGATTGCAGGCGTGAGCCACCACGCCCAGCCCTTTGCAAGAATTTTGATTGTGACCTGGGGGAGAGAAATAAAACAGCATCTGGAGAGGGTTAGAGAGTACTGTTTTTAAGATGGGAGAAATTGAACTTACTAAAATGTTGATGGAAAGGACTTAATAGATAGGAGAGGTCGAATATAAAAAAAAGAAAGGGAACAATCAAGTTTTCTGAACAAATGAGAGGTGATGGGATACAAAGCATAAATGAAGATGTTAGCCTTGGTCAGAAGTGGTACCTCTTTAATTGTAATAGAAAGGTAGAAGAAAAGGATGGGTATGAATACAAAAACATTGCAAAAATAGTGATCATAAAATAACAGAGATACCATGTTATAATTACTATTGGTTTCTATTTTATGTGAAATAGGAGGCAAGTTAACCTACTGTGAGTAAATGGTGATGTAGTGGGGTTAGTAATGAAAGAGAGAGAGAGAGGGAGGATGAGAGGAGGAGGAAGGCCTAGGTAGGACAATTTTATCTATTTTTGGTCTTACTCTTTTTCTACCTTTATCACTTTTAAACTGGCTTCTTAAATTTATGGTTGGAGAGAAATACCTCCAAAAATCTGGTAATAGTTGTATTTTAATCTTCATCTTACATGACCTTGTCTGTTTTTTTCCTTCTTTCCAACTAAGCTGTGAGAAGTTTAGTCAGGAGCTGCTAGCCAGATGCCATTTTTTTTCCCCTCAAGTGAATAGGTTCTTAACAGTCCATTTTCAAGAACTAGATACACAGCAGGCCTGTGAGAGGACAATAAATGCATTGACAGCTCTATAACCTTTTGCAGGTGACATTTTATCAAGTCCTACTTGTTTGTGCATGTCTCTTTCTTTTGGTGTCCCTGTTATAGACAGAATCCCAGGGATCTAATTCTAGGAGTCTTTTCTGATGTTCTCAAATATTGTTTAACTCTTTTAGCTCCAGAGTATCTAGTTTCATGCCTCAGCTGTGCTCAAATTCACTTTCATTTCAGTTCTAGCAAGTCCTTAAGCAGACCAATCAAGTCATGGGTAACTTTGGTTCCTTAACTCAGTGTAATCACGTGTAAAGTGTTACCTCTATTCTTTTCAACAATCTCTAATACAAGATTATCTCCAGAAATTATTGCTAAATTCCATTTTAAGTTCTTTTCTTCTGCTTTGTGTATAGCTGTCCTTTTCTCTTTATTTAATCCTCTCATGTTCTTTTCCTCTTATAAGTTTGTATACCTTTTGCATATTAAAAAAAATTTGTCTAATTTTTTCTGCTACCACAACATTTTGAATGATTGTCCTATTCTGATATCTTTTTTCTCTCCATGGATATCTGTGTCATATGTAAATTGATGCAAGTTGAGGTCAAGAATCCTTTAAGAAATCTCCCTGAACATTACCTCAAGTGTATTGTATTAATAATAGTAAGGACTCTGTGGTTAAAGAAACAATAAGCCAATTTCAGGTAGTTTAAGCAAAAAAAGAATTGGCTCACATAATTGGGAAGACTAAAGGTAGACACAGTTACTGCTATATCTTCTGCACTATTTCTCTCTGTGCATCAGTAGCATTTTAAGAGTTCTCTCCATGTGGCAAGATACCTAAACCCAAACCTTTACAGCTTGTAACTCATAAAGAAAGAGTTTCTCTCTCACTCCCAATGTGCATATAGTAAATTTATGGGAGGACTAGGACTACACTCATGCTTGAATCATGGACCTATTCCTTGAATAAGTGAATAGGATGTCATGCTTAGCAGAGCCTGGATCACACATTCATCCATACATTTGGGGATGGGTTCCAGGGGTCCTCAAACTTTTTAAACAGGGAGCCAGTTCACTGTCCCTCAGACCGTTGGAGAGTGTGCACTGTGGGCCCGGGACAACTCGGCTGCTAAGCAGGACTGGCAGTGGTGGCAAAAACACCCAGCGGGCGGGATAAATGTCCTTAGCGGGCGGCATGTGGCCCATGGGCTGTAGTTTGAGGACGCCTGGTAGGCATTGTGATTAAACAGTCCCACTAGAACCATTTATAGGTATGGATGAAATGGCTACTCCAAGGAAAGAGTGCTGGTAGATAAAATTAACATATCTACTATACACATGCTATTCACTCATATTTTCCATATCTCTACCTTTAAGAAAAAAATTTTAACTCAATAAATGGCAATACCTCTGATAAATACTCAAAACACAAATATGAGAGTCTTTTTAAAATTTTATTGAACATGTATATAGTGCTTACTATGTACTGGACACTGTTTTTAGTGTTTTACAAAATTTGATTTATTAATCTTTAAAACAACCTATGAGGTAGGTACTGTAATTGTGCATAATTTATAGATGATAAAACTGAAGCACAGAGAAGTTAAATAATTTGACCAAAGTCACATAATCAGTGAATAGAAAATCCAAAGATCTGAACCCAGGCTGTCTAGCCCAGAGTCCATGTGCTTAACCATTTCATACTCTCTCTTTGACACCTTCCTCCTGCCCCTGGTCGCAAACTTCAGTTGAGTGTACTGCTACCTCACTAAGAATGTGCAGCTGTGTTCCCTCTTCTCTATCTCTGTATCCACTATTGTCATTCCATTCTTTTATCCCTGGTTTCTTCCTCATGGAAGGAAGCAATAAATAACTTATTGCTTTTTGTGTATGTGTGGTTTTTTGGGCATGGCAAAATATTATAGCATTTCAACTAATTTTACTTCTTTGAGTTTAGTTTTTTACAATATGTTTTCCAACTTCTTCCCAGGCAATTTTTCTAAAATATAAATTTAATCATGTTGTTTCCTTGATTAAAAACATTAGTTTCCCAAAGCTTTTAAGTTAAAATCTAAATTCCTTAACTAGTCCTATGAAACCTACATGAGCTAACTTTTTCCTATTTTTCAGATACTCTTTCCATTCCATCACTTTTGTCTGATTTTTCATGCATATCTCTTGCCATTTTACCACTTAAGTTTCACATATCACCTACACTATCTAGCTATATGATCTTTGGAGAATGCTATGTTCTGAATGTTTGTTTCTAGCCAAAATTTATATGTTGAAACCTAATCACCAATGTGATGTTGTTAGGAGGTGGGGTCATTGTGAGGTGATTAGGTCATGAGGTCAGAGCCCCCATGGATGAGATTAGTACCCTTATAAAAGAGACCTCAGAGAGGTGCCTTGCCATTTCTACCATGTGAGGACACAGGGAGAAGACATCATCTGTGAACCCGGAAACAGGCACTCACCAAACACTGAATATGCTGCCACCTTGATCTTGGACTTCTTAGCCTCTAGAACAGTGAGAAATCAATTTCTGTTGTTTATAAACTACCCAGTCTATGGTATTTTGTTACAACAATCCAAATTGTCTGAGATGGAGAATTATCTTAATCTCTGATCAACTGTTTCCTCAACTGTAAAATGGTGGTATTAGACTAGAATAGCCCTATATACCTGCCCAGCCCTTGAAAAAAATCTATGATCCTGATTCTTGACTAGTCAGCTCTTCCATTGCGATATTTTTAGCTGTCTGGATCTTTTATATGTGTCTACAAAAAGTGCTCCTGGGTATAAGCTTTAGCTATGTCCTTGGGAAGGGAAATATTTAAGGGTTCTTTTAATATATTTGAGACTAATAAAGAATTTCAAGAGAAATTTAATGCATGCATTTATTTTGTACACTAATTATTTAAGTGCTCTTCTATTAGGCTATGTCTGATCTCACCAATTTTATGAGCTTTAAAAAACCCTAAGCAGTTTACAAAGAATCACCATACCCTTAACTCAAAGATTAGAATTCAATTTAAAGTTCAGAATTCACAAGTTTGAATGGCTTGTTCAGATAAATTAATTTCCATGATTATTTTTAATATAATCGTTAGCTAAACTGTGTTCATTCCTTCTGGTGACATCTACAGTGATCCCTTTCTGTTAGCCAACTTCAAAGTTTCCCAGCTTTAACAATCAAATGATAATTGACTCTGAAGAGCTGTGGTTTATTTCTTGTCTTTTTCAGAGTCAGTATGTTCTAAATCACTGTTGCAGAAGCAACAGGAACTCAATGGCTAGTTGTTTCTACAGAAGAAAAACAAATATGCTAATGAATTCTGTATGTGTCTGGTACAAGTGTATTTTGAATCTCAATTTAGTTATTTATTATTGATTTGTTGATTGATTGATGGTTTTCCTCCAAGAGATTTTGCCTCATTTGTGGAGAGTTGTCACAAGATGGAGGATTGAGAAGGGGCCACCAAGCGAAGTTTTTAGAAATAAGATTGCTTGCTTTTTGTTGAATGCAAGACAAATCGATCTCTGGTAATGCAATGCAAGGTTTTCCTGAACAGAATCAGAGAAATTGTACGGAAAGGGGAAACAGCAGAAATGACTGATTTCCTCTTTTCTTCCTGTTCCCCATTACTTGAATTTTTTCCCTTGGTAACATGAGCTTTGCCAGCAGGGAGATTACAGTATACATCTTGAGTTAGTTAATTCTTAGCTGTGACTTTGGACAAAGTTATTTAACCTCTTTAAGCCTCAGTTTTCTCATAGTCAAGTGGAGATAATGAAAGTGATTATTTATAGGGTTGTAATAAAGATCAATTGACATTTTCATGTTAAGAGGTGGATACAAAGTAAGCAATCAAATGTTAGCAGCCATTGTTATTATTAAACATTGCTGCTGTTGTATCCATTGAGGGAGCAAATCATATTTATACCACATAGCATATTTAATCCAAAATTATTCATGATATTTTTCTGTTCTCTTTTTAAACATTCTACTTTGCAATCCCCGTCTTCATTTCCCTCTTTTGTCCTCTTCCCTCACACAGATTTTTAAATATTTTCCATTGCCTGAGTAATTCAATTCTCTCCAAACTTTCCTTTCCAGTTAGCAAAGAGCCCATAATTTGCCTAATCTGATCTTCTTAGAAAGCATCTCAGCAAACATTCAGTAATACATCAGGCATGACTGTTGAGAGGTCTTTTTCTTTCACTTTGTATTATCTGGACCTTCCATCAGTACTCCCACCCCGACCCCCTCCTCCATCCAATAAGCAAGTATTTTGCTAAAGGCGATTTTCTGCTACTAAGAACAATGTTTTTTTTTCCAGTGGTGAAATTATTATCATCCTCAGTAAGCAGAAGATTCAGATTTAGCATATATATTCTAAGCAATTACAGGAAAGGGCCTTTTAGTTTTTTTCAATTTATTTATTTTCTTTTTTAAAGTTTCAGAATATTATGGGTGTACAAACATTTTGGTTACATATATTGCCTTTGCATCGCCTAAGCCAGAGCTACAAGCATGCACATCCCCCAGACATTGCATTCCCGACCCATTAGTTATGAGTTTACCCTTCCCCTCCAGCCCCTACATGGAAGTATATCCATCAGTTGCCTTTTAGTTTTTGAGTAATGTGCTAACAGAAGGTTAGTGGTATGCCTTTCTAAGGTGACTTTTGACCATTTAAATCTCTGTGCGCTGAAGCTTTACATAAGTTACTTGGATGTAAGATATATCTTTCTATGTAGTGCTGGTGTGGTTTAAGTAACGTGGCATGTTGGAAAAAGCCATACTTAGATTAAAATCCTAGTTCAGACACTATTGACTGCATGGTATTGAGCAAATTTCTTAACTTCTCTGAACTTGAGTATCATAATCTATGAAATGGAGATTAAAGCATCTAACTAATAAAGCTATTTTGAGGATTAAATGCAATACAAAACTAAATATCTGGGACATAATACACACATTAAGTGGTTTGTATAATTATTTGTGTAGGTGTGTGTTTAAAATTCTTGGTTGAAGGAGATATGAAGAAACATGGCCCAAAGTGTTATGCAATATACATCTGAGTCTATGTGCCAGTAGATATTATAAACTGTCAAAAGCTTAGATCTGGTTGCTTTTCATAGCTATTAGGAAGTTAGTCAAAATGGACATGTTAATAAATGCTTTCTTGATGGATATATCTGTGTGAATCACCATTGGCACTGGGACTCCATTGTGGAATTACACTGTGATGGACACTGTTTTGCAGCAAGATCTTTTTGGTATTGCAACTTCTAAATATTTTTTGTGACATCTAAGTTATCCCTATCTAATGGGAAATTCTTCTTTATACCAAGTAAAGTGGCTCTCTGTATCAGATAAAAATAAACCAAACAGCCTGAGAAGGAGAGAGAAGAGAAAAAAATGAGTCACACCAAAATAATAGTTTCTTCCTAATGAAAATGAAGCCCCTACATACGTTTTCAAGTAAGCATTTGCCAGAGAATGTTTGACAATTAAATGTTGCCCACTTTCTTTAGTGGTAGATATTCAATAAAAAACAGCTGTCAAGATGACAAATGAATCTAATGTGAGGTAAAACAAAATGAAAGAAAAAAAAATAATAATAAAAAAAAACAATGAGCTTCAGGCTCTCCTCAAGTTAAAATCACATTGTATATGAGATTAGATGGAGTTTAATCAGATTTTTTTTTCATAAACTTGTCACTGAAATGAAGGAAACTCCCACTTTCAGCGCCATTACAATGACCTCATTCATCTTTTCCTGAGACCAGATGATTCCAACAATATTTGCTGCTTATAACACTGTGAAGGAATTATACCTTGCTTTGAAGTAAAGTCCTCATTGTTCTTGATATTGACTCTGCTCTAGCTCAGCCATTTAGTTAGCCATTGCTATAACTATTCTGTGCCATTAGGCATTTGTCCTCAGAGTCCTTAAGCCTATCAACCTGGTTTTATTTTTTAAAGAATTATTTTTTCAGGAAAATATGAGAGTACAAACATTTTGGTTACCTTTTATATCTTTGACTTTCCCTAACCAGGGTTAGAGGTATGCCCCTCCCCTCCACAATGCTCACTGCATCCCTCAGATGTGGGTCTACCCCCCACCCCCGAATCCCTGGAGAACACCACCACCATTTGAGCACCATAGTGTTAATCAGTCAGTACCAAGAAGCCTTCTGACTTATCAGCCTTGTTTAAAGGAAAAGGAAGAGAGCTGGGAAACCTATGCCTCTTCTGCCATGCTGACTTCTTCACTTGGTCTGGAACACTCAACCCCTCATAGTACATTCATTTGACTAGCTAAGGACCACTAATCATTGAGATATCAGTTTAATCATCATTTTCTCAAGGAAACCTCTGACACCTCAAAATAGATGGGGTTCCCTCATTATAAGCTTTAACTATTCCCTGTACTTTTACTTCATTTCTTGTTATGTCCCTTCTCCACATTATGTCATTATATTAACATTGAGTTGACTCATATTGAAACTGCTGTTTATGTAGGCCAAAAACTATGAAATATTGGCTGTTTCATATGATTCAACCTAAAACACTTATGTGTGGGGTTATTGAATTAATTTCTATATCTCTCACTATACCATAAACTCTGTGAAGTCAGAGAACAATCTATCAATCTATTTTTTATCGCTATGTCCCTATTAGCTAGCAAAATATCTGTCATATAAAAGTTGTTCCATAAATATTTGTTAATGAATAAATGAATGAATAGCATCTGAATTCCAATTTTTATATATGTTCATATATATGTTATATATATTCAAGATATACATATCTTGAAACAAGTATTCAAGATACTCTAGACTGGAAAGTTATACTGTGTGTGGAGGAGGGGGTATGCTTTTATCATTAGGGGTATTTTTTTAATACAAAAAACATGGTTTCTTGAAAATAAGATTATCTTATGTGTCCCAGGATGGTACATACTCCCTTTTTCAACCTCCCACATGAACCCTAATCAGAATTACTATTGTATGTTTATGTTATTGATGAATGTCTATCATCTTCCTCAAGAATTTTAGACCAAAGGAAAAAAAAAAGATTGAATACAATTACTTTAGCTTCTGACTTTTGCTTCCTGGTCAACCTTATCTCTCAATATGTTCTGAGATGAAACTTGTCTACTCAAGACAAACTGGTCTTCTTGATGTTCCCCATGTATATTTTGGACTTTCATCTACATCCTTGCTTATACCTCTGTCTTCTACTTGTTGATATCCTACCCATCTTTAAAATCCAACTCATATTCTTCCCTCTTTCTGAATCCTTTCATCCTCCCTCTTTTATGGCCAGTCAAGGTAAAGTTTCCCTTTTAAACTCCTAGAACACATACTGTGTATTTCATACAATAGTTTTATCACTTAGTTACTGTCTACTTTGACAGTGATTTTATCACTGGAGGATCTGTTGTTCCTTATTTGCCCATTATTGTCCCTTATTATCAGTGATTTGAAAGAGTGGAGATGTGGCAGAAAGCATGCCTAATTTAAAGAAATCGTATCAATGATTTTACGTTTGAATAATTTCAAATCAAATATATTTGTTTTATTATACAAAGTACAGAAAGTTCACTAGATGTTTATGTTTAGCAAAAGGAAGCATTTGTTTAAAAAAACTGAAACATTTTAAGAGAGAAAGTAACAAGCTACTATAGGTATTATGCAACTAGAAGGGGGTAGAGAAATGCTCTGGCCTGGGGGGAGAGAGGAGATGATAGACATAGCCCCTTTCCTCTTCTACCCACAGTATGTTGGGACATTACAAAAATATAAAGTACAATCTTTTAATGACATATGTGGTTACTATAAAAACCCTTTTCATCACTTTCCTTTCTTTTTCTTTCCTAAGAGCAGAAGTTTGGCTATTAGACTTGGAAAAGAGCAGTTTAGGATTGAGGTGACTTTTGCTTAGTAAGTACCTTAGGTGTAGATGTTTTGTTTTACAGTCCATCTTAGGCTTGGGACAGGGAGAGTAGAGTTGGGTGATTTCAAGTTCTCATATAAGTAATACAGCCTAGATTCTCCAGGTAGTGGAGGAAATAGGAGGCAGAGAAGAAGCTCTGTTCATCCAAACAGACTCATTTTGCTAGAACAACTTCTAGGCTGCTCTTTCTACATATGATTTTACTAAAGACAATTTTGATGCCTACTGGTAAATATTAGAGAACCACCAAGGTATCTTGTCTCTCCTAGAAAACTCTTAAGTTCCTTGTAAATAATGGTCATAACTTGTACTTTACTGTACACAATACAGTACATTATGAATAGTAAGTCCTCAATAAATATTTCATTGAATAATAGAAATTTGTAACTAGAAGTTACCCTAGGAATCATTCAATTTAACTTCCTTATTTTTTAGTTCACATATTCAAGATATTTACTCTGTACCAGGTAGTTTGTCCATAGAAGACCCAAAGAAAAATAAGATAGTACCTGTGTTTGGGGGAAATTACAGAATGAGCAAACTGAAACTCAAAGAAGAAACTTGTCTAAAATCATGAGGCCTACGGTAGAACTGGTCATGCACAGTTTAGTATTATTTTCTTTAAAGAAAAATCCCTTGTTGAGTCCATGGTGATCAACTCTATCTCATTCTGGATCTTGGTACCTGCTGGTTCTCTAATTCTAGAAAATTATTCCTTGTTCTTGTCCCAATTCTAGAAAAAGAAACACAATTATTAAGGTCTAGAACTTGATTATCCCTCACTGTGTATAAGTTAAGAATTTATTCTTATAGTAAGCTTCATCTTTTTCTCTATATATGTTACTTACTTTATGCATTTGATTTTACAAAATTCGTATTAACAGATCTGAGCCATTAGGTTATCTTTTCCTTCTTTCTTTTCTTTCTCTTCTTTCTCTTCTTTCCTTCTTTCCTTCTTTTCCTTCTTTCCTTTCTTTTCTTTCTTTCCTTTTTTATTTTCTTTCCTTTCTTTCCTTCTCTCTTCTCTTCTCTTCTCTTCTCTTCTCTTCTCTTCTCTTCTTTTCCCTTCCTTCCTTCCTTCCTTCCTTCCTTCCTTCCTTCCTTCCTTCCTTCCTTCCTTCCTTCCTTCCTTCCTTCCTTCCTTCCTTCCTTCCTTCCTTCCTATCAGGTTTCTCTTTGCCTGACTTTTTGTTACATTTTAAGATAAACTTCCTCTAAACAGTACTCTCTTCTTTATTTTATCAAAAATATTTTTATTTATAATAAATACTTTTCAAGTTTATTATGGGAAATTTTAAAGATACATAATGTATAAAGAAACAATAAGAATCACCCATAAAATTTCATACCCAGAGAGAACTACCTAACTTTTTAATATAGTCAGCCCTTCATATCCATGGGTCCTGCATCTGTGTATTCAACCAACCACAGATCAAAAATATTTGATAAAACTACAATAAAAATAAAAATGTAACAATAAAAATGCAAATAAGAAAATAATATAGTACAACTATTTACATAGCATTTATATTATATTAGGTATTATAAGTAATCTAGTCATGATTTAAATTGTAAATCAATCAAAGATATGCATAGTTATATGCAAATATTATGCCATTTTATATAAGTTACTTGAGCATCTGTGGATTTTTTTGGCGGGGGTCCTAGAGCCAATCTCCCATGGATACCAAAGGGTAAGTATGTATTACCTTCACATATATACACACACACCCATGTATATACATATTAATTACTTAGTTTTTGAAATGGATAGTGTTATAATTCTATAATCTGTAATTCTGCAATCTGCTTTTTTCCTCATAATATATTATGAACATCCATTTACATCAATAATTATCCTTCTACATTAGTTTTAATGCTTGCATAATATTTTATTGTATAGATGTTTCTCTTTCTATCATGTGACTGCTGTGTGCAAGGCTTTAATATAAGTGCTGGTATAAGAGTTCTAATGAAGGGTTTAGCTATAGACTATAGTTAAACAGCTGACTCCAAAGTTCCACTCAGGAAAAAAAAAATATGTTTATTTTTTGGAAAATACCTTGATAAACACCTTGGGAGTGTATGGTTTGATCCCTAAGAGTGTGGATTGGGAGAAAACTTTGCATGAAAACATTGCTCTAAACTGCTTTGTTAGGAAATTGTAGCAGGAAAATAGGGCTAGGGTTGGGGGAGGGATAAAATGACAGGACATTTGAGAGAGAGAAAAAGAAGTTAGGCAACATGGAAGAAAGCCAAAGGCTGTGGAAGGATGCCTCCAGAGACACAATGCTAGTGGTAGGGTAATTGAAGGACTTTTAAAAGTGGAATTCAATAATATTAAATGCTTAATTATTTATGTAGCTATGGTATGAAATCCTCTTCTCAAATGTCCAGTAAAGTCTAATATACCCATATAATCTTGTTCTACATTCAGGTTGCAAGGAATGAATTGGTGCAGGTCTAAAAGGAGGTGATGCTTTGCCCCTCCCCAACTATGATGATTATCTGTGGAGTTTCCAGCATTGAATCAGCAGTGAGAATAGTCTAGGAGCTCCAAGAAATGACCAATGACCAACGACAAAGGGAACAAAGGCCAAATGTACTAATCTGAGTAATGCAAACAAAAGCAGTTTTAACCTGGTTTAGACTAAAGAGTGGCCATGAAACAAACTCTTGCTTTCTACCAAAATGCAGCAGGGAAGTAATCTTGGAAGGCTGGGAAGTGTTGGAAAGCTGATGTAAAGGTTACATAATATAATGGGATAAGTTCTATAATAGAGGCACGATCAATATAATTGTTGGATGTAATGTGAATTAACATTGACATATAAAGATTGCCTCATAGCAACTCTCAGTTTAACTTTGATTCCAAATTCAGAGTTAGGAAATCATGACTGTATGAGACATTTTTTCCCTAAAACACCTATTATCTTTCTTAGAACAACTTTGTCAATAACCTTTCTACAAACTTAAAACATTTCTGAAAAGATAGCAAGATTCATCAATACAAGGTAAACTTAAATAGCGTCTTTTACCCTGTCTTTCTCAAAGACTCATCTTGTTTCTTCTCTCATGTGGTAGCCTACTGACATCCACATGAACTGTGACTGTCTTTGTTCAGGCTTTTGTAGTAGTGTGCCTCATGCTCTGGTAATGTAATGAATACCTATTTTAACAGCTTGTTAGGCTATCACGTATATCATGGGTCAAAACCTGTTCCCCAAATAAGATGACTTTTTATAGTAAAAGTTGGATACGATATGGTTAACTTGGCGGGATGTATGTGTTACTCCTGTATTTAAACATCAGCATTACAAGAGAGTTCTGCTGAATTGGTTTAATTGAATTTTTATGCTGAATAAAGGTCTGTGTCTTAACTCTTGCTTTTTCTATTTTCTTTCCTTCACCACTGTAAGAAAATGCAAACTCTTGATTTCCCATGAGATGCTGATTGTTTATAATGTCTTTCGCGTTGGCAGACAGTATTTTTGACTCTACTGTTGATTGCAGCTCTGGCAGGGACAGACTGGTCTGAAGGCCTGGAATATGGAAGAATAATATATCCTGCCTAAGAATGAAACATAGAACATAAGGACAGGTATTAGAAGAAATATTCTGAGCATTTTTCCTACCAGAAGAAACAGTTTGAAATCAGGCCTCCAATTGCAATGGAGTAATAGAAATTGAGACTGAGTTGCAAAGTCAAGACTGAGACTGACCAGAGTGGAAAAATTAGGAGGTGCAAAGCAGTGAAAGGAAGATAAACTTTGAATAATCTATGACATGAAGTCTAGACAGTTATGAAAAATTTTATTTTGTTTTAAAGGCTACTGGCATAGTCATGTTGAGTATAATTTAAAGCAGAGCTTCCCAACTTCAGCAGTATTATCATTTTGGACCAGATAATTCTTTGTTGTGGTAGAGAGTGACCTATGTATTTTAGGCTGTTTAGCATCCCTGACCTGTACAGACTTGATACCAATAGCACCCTTACCATTGTGAGTTCCCATGAACCAAAAATATTTCCAGCCATTACCAAATGTCTCTTTGGGGAAGGGGGAAAATCACCCCAGTTGAACCACTGATTTATGGGTTTTATAGAAAAAATAGTTAAGAGGGTTTTAATACTTGCTGTACTTAGGCTGTATTTCCCAAATTTAGATAAACTCATAATACTGTCTGATCATCACCTTCTCTACCTCATATTTCCAAAGTTGTACCATCTGTTCTTTCCCTCCTATAAAAATTAAAACTATTGCTTATACTTTTCCTGTGGTCATAGGAGTTCAGACATTAGAGTGATTATAAATTCTATCTTATGTCAGGATATGTATTCAGGGTCTACCTTAATACTGTTATGATCAGGCAAGGAAACCCTTTGAGGAATGTATGACTTTTAGGTATTCTCAGATATATCTAGAAAAACTTCAAAAGAGATACAGGGGTCATTGCTATTTGAATATACTTTTTGATGGGTTTTCTGTTTATTTGGTGTCCCAGCTTAACTGTCCAATATAACCTGTGTGCATGTGTGTTAGTTTTCTGAGTTTTTTTAGAATTTATTTTCTATTTGCTCTTAGAATAAAAATGGAAAATAAGACAGCTGCCCCCAGTGAAACTACTATCCTGTTATTTTGGTCTTGAATCTGTCCAGTTCTTGGAGGTTTCTTTTCTTGAACTTTTCAACCATTTCATCCAAGGGAGCTGAAAATACTATATGAAATATTTTCTCTATTTGTTTGTAAGCTAGGTTTTCAGGATTCAAACAATGATCCCAAACTGTCCTCTTCAATGGATTTCCACAATTACTCATGTATGTTAATAACTTCTCCTGGATAGCAGGACATGATCACTAGTGTTGCAAAACAGCATTATCTTTTCTAATTCAAAAGCATTTTTATTGACAGAAAGATTTATTGGCCTCAACTATTTTTAACCTTTTGTTCTATTTCTTCTAAACATTAGCTAAGCTACATACTAGCATTCTTAGTTCAGAACAGATAGGTCACAATTAATTCCTTATCCTTTGTTGACAGAACAAATTGAGATTTCTTTTCAACTCAATGCTATTATCCTTCATAATATTTTGTCTCTTATATGGAAGATTTTGAAGGACTTGATTAACACTAAATATTTCCTGAAACCTAAGTATTTGATTTGATTTGATTTACGGATTAATTTGCCATCTTGAAATATCATATCTAATGAAAGTATCCAAATCTGCAATTTTTAATAGATTATGTAAATTTTGGTGAATGAATTGAAATTACAGAGTAGTGGGAATGGCATGACTGTGATTTGTTTCAGCAGTGTAGAGATAAAATTGAAACATACCGTAGTGTTTAATAGCATATGTTTAGCTTTAGTATAATCCAAATTTGGGTTCCAATCTTGTCTTTGATAGTTTGTTACTAGCAATTAAATTCACCTCTCTGAATATCTCTTTCCTGATCATAAAACAAACCAACAGATGATAATATTAATAATACCTACCTCATAAAGGATTGTTGTGACTATTAAACAAAACGATGCATGAAAAGCACTTAGTACAATTCTGGGACATGACTTTCATTAGCACAAAATGCCCTTCTACTTACTCAAGTGAGCTAAATACCTGAATAGGCTTCATTTGAACTTGGGGCAAATAATAACGTCCATCATTGAGCAAATACCTGATATGTTTCAGACTCTATGATAGTCACTTGATATACCTTATTTCTAATCTATGTGGCAACCCTATTAGGTAATACTCTCTCCATTTTATCTATGAAGAAAATGAGGCTCAGAGAGGTTAAGTAGCTTGCTCAACCTCACACAGCTGACTACATACATAGATTCAAATACAGATCTGTCTGGCTCCAAACCAAAGCCTATTTCATTTAACAACTTTAGCATTTAGGTAATGGGCATTAAAAGGACAAAGGGTGGGCTTTTCTTCCTTCTGTTGATATATTGTTTGCTAATTCAACAAAAGTGAAGGATTTACTCCTGACATTGTTGCCTGGGTGACCAAAATTTAATCTTCACCACTGTGTTCAGCTCACCACTTCCATTCCAAATATTTCTTATTTCACCTTAATAGATACTGTTAATCGTGGCTGGCCTCATACCCAAAGTAGTGTGTAGACCCTTTCTTGTATCATTTGTTGAACAACTGGGAATATCTCTCTGCCCCCAATTTTTCTGTATACTCACAGTTGCCTGAAATGTTTATAAGGGGACTGTACTGACAGACAGTTCACATGGAGCTGAAACTGAGCAAAGGTTTTGACAAACTGTCAGTGAGAAGATTGGCAAAGAAAGCAAAAGTAGCAGGCCTTGCAAGTGGTAGTGATACAGCAGAAAAGAAAAACAAAGAAAAATAGGTAGGCTGTGATATTGACATTAAATTTTTTCATATGCCATTTTCTTTGCCTGGGATATCTTTCTCCCTTTCACTGCCATCAAAGCAATGCATACATTATATAAAGAATTTAAACTGTAGAGAAGAACATGAGGTAAGAAGTAAAGATTTTGTCTTTCCTCCCCACCCTCTTTCAAACCTGGCCCACCCAAGCTCTTTTATTAGACTTTTATATATATTTTCAGATATCTTCTACAGGCAGAGAAGTCTATCTCTCTATCAAACTATTATTTTTATGCAAATGACATCATAAATGTCCTCTTTTTCATTTTTGTAATGTCTTTTGGACACCTTTCTATGGAAGTACATATAGACTTACCTCATTTTGTTATGGCTACATAATATGGATGTATCATATTGAGTTTATTTAATGACTTATTTTTTTTCCTTTTTTTTAATTTTAGCATATTATGGGGGTACAAGTGTTAAGGTTATGTAAATTGGCCGTGCCCCCCCCCTCGAGTCAGAGCCTCAAGTATGACCATCTCCCAGATGTTGCACATTTCACCCATTGTGTTTGTATATACCCATCCCCTCCTCCCCCCTCCCCCCTGCCTGATATCCGATAAATGTTATTCCTATACGTCCACTGAGGTGTTGATCTGTTAATACCAATTTACTAGTGAGTACATGTGGTGCTTGTTTTTCCATTCTTGAGATACTTCACTTAGTAGAATGGGTTCCAGCTCTATCCAAGAAAATACAAGAGGTGCTATATCACCATTGTTTCTTAAAGCTGAATAGTACTCCATGGTATGCATATGCCACATTTTATTAATCCGCTCATGAACTGATGGGCACTTGGGTTGTTTCCACAGCTTTGCAATTGTGAATTGTGCTGCTACAAACATTCGAACACAGGTGTCTTTTTCATGAAGCGTCTCTTGATCTTTTGGGTAGATTCCCTGTAGTGGAATTGCTGGATCAAATGGTAGATCTACTTGTATCGCTTTAAGGTATCTCCATATTGCTTTCTGCACAGGTTGAACTAGTTTGCAGTCCCACTAGCAGTGTAGGAGTGTTCCTATCTCTCCACACCCATGCCAACATTTATTATTTGGGACTTTTTGATAAAGGCTATTCTCACTGGAGTTAAATGATATCTCATTGTGGTTTTGATTTGCATTTCCCTGATGATTGGAAATGTTGAGCATTTTTTCATATGTTTGTTGGCCATTATTCTGTCTTATTTTGAGAAGTTTCTGTTCATGTCCTTTGCCCATTTTTAGATAGGGTTGTTTGATTTTTTTCCTTGCTGATTTTCCTGAGTTGTAAATAGATTCTAGTTATCAGCCCTTTATCAGATGTGTAGCTTGAGAAAATTTTCTCCCACTCTGTGGGTTGTCTGTTTGCTCTCTTGACAGTTTCTTTGGCTATACAGAAGCTTTTTAATTTGATCAGGTCCCATTTATTTATTTTTGTTGCTGCTATGATTGCCTTTGGGGTCTTCTTCATAAATTCTTTGCTTAGGCCAATGTCTAGAAGAGTATTTCCAATGTTTCCCTCTAGAATTCTAATAGTTTCACACCTAAGGTTCAAGTCTGTTACCCAGAGTGAGTTGATTTTTGTGAGAGGTGAAAGGTGTGGGTCTTGTTTCAGTCTTCTACATGTGGCTATCCAATTTTCCTACCACCATTTATTGAATAAGGATTCTTTTCCCCAGTGTATGTTTTTTGTCTGCTTTGTCAAAGATTAGTTAGCTATATGAGGATGGTTTTATATCTAGGTTCTCTGTTCTGTTCCACTGGTCAATGTCCCTGTTCTTGTGCCAGTCTCACGCTGTTTTAATTACTATAGCCTTGTTGTATAGTTTAAAGTCTGGTAAATTGATACCTCCTATTTTGTTTTTATTGCCTAGGATTGATTTTGCTTTATGGGGTCTTCTCTGGTTCCATACGAAGCGTAAAATTATTTTTTCTATATCTTTAAAAATGATGATGGTATTTTGATAGGAATTGCTTTGACTCTGTAGGTCACTTTGGGTAGTATAGACATTTTAACAATGTTGATTCTGCCGAGCCATGAGCATGGTATATTCTTCCATCTGTGTATGTCCTCTGCTATTTCCTTCTTCAGTGTTTCATAGTTCTCCCTGTAGAGGTCTTTTACCTCCTTAGTTAAATATATTCCAAGGTACTTTATTTTCTTTGTTGCTATCTTGAAGATAATTGAGTCTTTGATTTGGTTCTCTCTTGTACTGTTGTGGGCATTTATGAATGCCTCTGATTTCTGTGTATTGATTTTGTATCTTGAGACTTTACCAGATTCATTTATGAATTCAAGGAGTCTATTGGTTGAATCCTTGGGGTTTTTTAGGTATAATATCATGTCACCAGCAAAGAGTGAGAGTTTGATCTCTTCTGGTCCCATTTGGATATCCTTAGTTCCGCTCTCGTCTGATTGCTGTAGCAAGGACTTCCAGCACTATGTTGAATAGCAGTGGAGATAGCTGGCAACCTTGTCTTGTTCTAGTTCTAAGTGGGAATGCTTTCAATTTTTCCCCATTCAGTATGATATTGGCTGTGGGTTTGTCATATATGGCTTGTATCATTTTTAGGTAAGCCCTGTCTATGCCTATTTTGTTGATCATTCTTATCATGAAAGGGTGTTGAATTTTGTCAATGCTTTTTCTACGTCTATTGAGAGGATCATATGGTCTTTGTTTTTGCTTCTGTTTATATGGTGAATTACATTTATATGTTTGTGTATGTTGAACCATCCCTGCATCCCTGGGATGAAGCCCACTTTGTTGTGATGGATTATTTTCTTTACAATCACTTGGATTCGATTGGCTAGGATTTTGTTGAGAATTTTTACATCTATATTCATAAGGGATATTGGTCTGTAGTTTTCTTTTTATGTTGTATCCTTTCCTGGTTTTGGTATCAGGGTTATGTCTACTTCATAGAATGTGTGGGGAGGATTCTGTCTTTCTTGATGTTGTGGAATAATTTCTGCAGGATAGGCACCAGTTCTTCTTTGTAGGTGTGGTAAAATTTGCGTGTGAAACTATCTGGTCCAGGACTTTTCTTTATAGGAAGGTTTTTTTATTGCTGTTTCAATTTCAGTACTTGATATTGGTCTGTTCAGGAATTCTATTTCTTCCTGGTTGAGCCTAGGGAGACTGTGTGTTCCTAAGAAATGGTCCATTTCCTCCACATTTTCCAGTTTGTGTACATAGAGGTTTTTGTAGTATTCATGAATTATATCTTGTATCTCCATGGCATCCATTGCAATTTCTCCTTTAGTGTTCCTTATGGAGCTTATTAGAGATTTTTCTTTTCTGCTTTTCATTAGTCTAGCCAAAGGTGTGTCAATTTTTTTTTTTATTTTTTCAAAGAACCACCTTTTTGTTTTGTTCATCTTCTGTATGGTTTCCCTGTTGTCAATTTCGTTTAGTTGTGATTTGATCTTAATGATTTCACTTCTTCTGCAGCATTTGGGGTCTTTCTGTTCTTCTTTTTCCAGCTCTTTGAGACGATTCATTAGGACAAGTTCAAGAAGCTCAAAGGACCCTTGGGAGATTCAATGCAAACAGGAAGACGTCATGACATGCAGTCATCAGACTGACCAAAATATCAACCAAAGAGGCCCTTCTACGAGCTGTAAGATGAAAGAAGCAAGTAACATACAAGGGAAAGCCAATCCAAATAATGCCAGGCTTCTCTACTGAAACTTTATAAGCAAGGAGATACTGGGGTCCCATTTTCACTCTTCTGAAACAGAATAATGCCCAGCCTAGAATCTTATTCCCTGAAAAACTAAGTTTTGTATACGAAGGAGAAATCAAGGCATTCTCAGATAAGCAAAGACTGAGGGACTTCACCAAGACAAGACCAGCCCTTCAAGAAGTACTCAAAACAGTGTTACCCACGGATCAGCACAATAAATACTCACGAAAGTAAATCTACTCAAAAGCTAAAGATCAAAGCCAAGAAACCACAATGGCTCAAGAGAGAAAATAAAGCAACAAAGTTCAACCCAATATAATGAACAGAAATATTCCTCACCTATCAGTTATCTCAATAAGTGTGAATGGCTTGAACTCCCCACTCAGGAGACATAGGCTGGCCAAATGGATAAAAAAATACAAGCCAAGTATCTGCTGCCTTCAGGTAACACATCTAACCTACATGGATGCAGTTAGACTAAAGGTAAAGGGGTTGAGAACAATATTTCAAGCAAATGAAGCCAAAAGAAAGGTGGGATGGCAGTGCTGATTACCGATAACGTAGTTTTTAAATCAACAAAAGTAATAAAAGACAAAGAAGGTCACTATATAATGGTGAAGGGTACAGTTCAACAAGAAGACATAACAATTCTAAATATATATGCACCCAACCTAGGCGCACCCAGATTCATAAAGCAACTTGACTTGACCTAAACAAAGGGATAAAGAACGACACCATAATAGTTGGAGACTTTAACACCTCACTGACAGCACAGGACAGATCCTCCAAACAGAAAATCAACAAAGAAATAATGGACTTAAATGGAACTCTAGAACAAATGGGCCTGACTGATATTTAAAGGACATTCTACCCCAAAACCACTGAATATACGTTCTTCTCATCAGTTCATGGGTCATTCTCTAAGATTGACCATATCCTAGGACACAAAACATGTCTCAAACAATTTTAAAAAAAAATAGAAATCATACCATGTATCTTTTCAGATCACAATGGAATAAAAGTAGAAATCAACCCTAACAGGAACTCTCATTTCTATACAAAGTCATGGAAACTAAACAACCTTCTGCTGAATGATCACTTTATAAATGTGGAAATAAAAAGATTCTTTGAACTAAATGACAAAGGAGACACAAGTTATGAAAACCTGTGGGACACAGCTAAAGCAGTCCTGACAGGTAAGTTCATTTCCATAAATGCCTATATCCAAAAGCCGAAAAGATCACAAATAGACAACCTGATTACTTATTTTAGAAGTTTAGATTGCTTTCAGTTGTTTTCCGTTATAACCTCCATTCCTGTCAAACTTGTACTCTTATTTCTATCCATATATCATCAGTTAACATGCCAAATAATAACTATTTCATTCTACATTTTAGCACATCTGATAGCACTTCATAAAATCAGGATATGTATCCATATCACTTTTTAGCAAATCCTGAAAATATCCTACAAAGTACCTTAATATGAATTGGTCAAAAAATTGGTTGAAAACAAATGAGTATAAATGTAAAATTGGTCCAAAGATATACTGCTTGAAAATGAATATTTCCATTCATTCATTGCTTTTTCACCTGTGGTAACATTCATGTATCATGGACAATAGGACTTTTCTGAAACTCCTTATGTAACAATTACCAAAAAAGTCTTAAAAGGTTATTTAATAAATATACTAACCACCCCCTACCACAAAAGTGTCTTGCTGTACACAAATTTAACCACTACCTGAAAATCTGATAAATTCAATAAAACTGATTTACAATCAATTTTTTATCAACCTGATGGCCCTTTTGCTCAGTTTGATTAACATTTTAATTATAAAATTGTATCCACTATGCACATTTAAATACAGAAATGTGTATAAAGATAAAAAAAAGTAAAAGTCATTTATAATCTCTACTTGTCTTAGTCTATTTAGTGCTACTATTACAGAATCTTCAAGCTGGATAATTTATAATGAAGAAAAGTTTATTTGGCTCACAATTGTTGTGGCTGGATAGTCCAAGATGGCATTAGCATCTGCTCAGATTTTGGTGAGAGCCTCATCTTGCATCAGAACATGGTGGAGAAGGAGAAGGGGAAGCAGGAATGCCAAAAGGATCAAACAGAAAAGGCAGCCTCACTTTGTAACTACCCACTGTCTTGGGGATTAATCCATTCCTGTGATAACTAACCCAGTCTCCTGTAAAAGAGAATCTGTCTTAGCAACCTAATCACCTCTTAAAGGGAGCACCTCCCAATAAGACATTGGACACCAAACTTCAACATGAGTTTTGATAGGGAAAACCATATTCAAACCATAGCACTACTTGTCTGTCCAATGCTACTCTCCTGAAATCACCGCTGATGAACGTTTAGTATATAATTTGTAGAATGTTGTTCTAGGTCTACAGAAATAATTTGTCATGAGCCATCTTTTTATTATATACATCCACTCAACACATGCATGATAGTTTTAAATAACTATTTTACTATTTCACTATATGTGTATAGCATAATACATTTTTGTATTTCAAAATGTTAAGTGGGTGCAGGTGTTTTTGATACATAGCTTGAGTCAGGGTTATGGATGTGCCCATCACCAGAATAATTTTCACTGTACCTGTTAGGGTTTTTTTGGCCCTTCCTACTTCTCCCTCTTCCATGCTTGATTTCCAGTGATTTTTACATCCCTCTGTGTACTTGTGTGAAGATCAGTTACTTCCAATTTATTATAGAGTACATGTGGTGTTTATTTTTCCATTCTTGAGATACTTCATTTAGAATAATGGTCTCCAGTTCCTTTCAAATTGCTGCAAAAGGCATTGATTCACCTTTTTTGTAGTTGAATAGTACTCTATAGTATACATATACCATTTTTGTTAATTTGATCATGAATTGATGGGCACTTGGGTTGATTCCAGATTCTGCAATTGTGAAAAATGTACTCCAATAAACATTTGAGTACAGTTGTCTTTTTCATGAAAAGTCTTCTTTACCTCTGGGTAGATACCCAGTAGTGTGTTTGTTAGATTGAATAGTAGGTTTACTTTTAGTTCTTTGTGAAATCTCAATACTATTTTCCATAGGGGTTATACTAATTTGCAGTCCCACCAATAGTGTGTAAGTGTTCCTTTCTCTTTGCATCTGCACCAGCATCTAGTGTTCTTGGACTGTTTAATAAAAACCATTCTAACAGGAGTAAGGTGATATTTCCTTATGGTTTTAATTTGCATTTCCCTGATGATTACTGATATTGAGCCTTTTTTCATATGTTTCTTGGCTATTTGTCTATCTTCTTTTGAAAAACTTCTGTTCATGTCTTTTGCCCACTTTTTCATGGGGCGGTTTTTTTCCTTGTTGATTTGTTTTGAGTTATTTATAGATTCTGGATATTAACCTTTTATTGGATGTGTAGACTGTAAATATTTTCTCCCATCTGTAAGTTGTCTATTTTCTCTGTTGATTATTTCCTTAGCTGTGCAGAAATTTTTAATTTAATCAAGTCTTATTTATTTATTTATTTTTGTTGCTGCATTGTCATTGGATCTTAGTCATAAATTCTTTGCCTAGACTGATGTCTAGAAGAGTTTTTCCTACATTTTCATGTAGAATTCTTATAGTTTAATGCCTTAGATTTAAGTCTTTTATCCATCTTGAATTAATTTTCCTGAGTGGCGAGAGATAGGGGTCCCATTTCATTTTTCTGTTTAATTTTTTAAACCAAATATTTAAACAATGTTGATTTATTTTTACTATTTTCTAATTTTACAGATGATGCTTTAATATATGTCTGTGTCTTCTAAAAGGACTGTGGGACTCATGAAGGTAGGAGCCACATTTTGTTATTTGTTTTTTTATTAGGAGGTCAAATACCATTGCCTTTAGATCTCTAGTTAACGTGTATTCCATTCACTTGCCTTGCATAAATCCCACTAGGCGAGGTGGGAAAAGAGTGGAATTTGGGTTAGGATGAAGGAGAGGAAATGATATCGGATATGCAGAAATATCACAGGAATACATTAGACTCTCATGGCAATTGGCTGTTTAAGTCAAATTTACCTGGACCATAAGTGGATGGAAATTCCAGTTGACATCTAAATGTCAATGAGAACTACATTACATGCCTTAAAATTGATCCACTTCAGATAAATATAAACAAGAACCAAAGGACCTAGACTGCAGTTTTATATGAGGACATGGGCCATGTTTATTTCCTTTACTCTTTTAATTAGCATATCTTAAGCAGCACCCTAAATATTTGTTTAAGGAAGAAAAGAGAAAGAGAAGGAGCGAGGAAAGGAAGGAAGGAAAGAAGAAGAGAAGAAAGGAGGGAGGGAACGTAACTTATCTAAAACATTATTCTGAACAGTGCTTTAGTTTAGCATAGGAAAATAAAGGTCCAAGTACAAAGATTTATTTAGGGATTTGGGGAAAGCTATGAAGTATTAGGTACAACCCTAATTTATGAATGTATGATTATGTTCGTTAATAGCATAGTCCTCTGTGAGCCTGTAAAAGATTGAGTGTTGACCTGGATCCATTTATGCATGCATTTAATAAATATTTATTGAACGGCTACTTCATGTAGTAGTCTCTAAATGTTGTAGAAGACACATGTTCTTTGTCTTAAGAAGTTTATAATCTAGGCTAAAACACATATGCACATGACTTAAATGGTTTAAGAGAACAAAACAGCAGTGCACCATAGTAAAAGAAAAATGAGTTTTCCAGTAAGACAGATGTAAGTTTAAATCCTGTGTAGCTGTTACCGTGACATGATACTTGTCCCATTTTCTTCATCTATAAAATGAGGAAATTAATATTATCTACCTAATAGGGCTATAGTGACAAATAAGATAATGTGTTCAAATTGTTAGTATAGTACTTAAAATACTGTAAATACCTAATGATGGTGATATAATTATTAATAATTATTAGCTACTGAAAACAGTGAAACTGTATTTAGGCTGTATATGATTGTCAAGTGAATGCCACAGATCAGAGGTCAGCAAACATCTGTGAAAGGACACAGTAAATATATATTTTAAGTTTTGCAGGTCACATGTGGTTTCTGTCATGTATCATTTGTTTTTATCTATAACCCTTTAAAATATAAAAACCACTCAACTCACAGGCCATAGAAAAACAGGCTTGAGGCTGTAAACGTTCCTCTTATTACTGCTTTTTCTGTAGCCTGTAGGTTTTGATATGTTGTGATTTCATTTTCATTTGTTTTGAGAATTTTTAAAATTTCCTTCTTAATCTCTCTATTAACCCACTGGTCATTCAGGAGCATATTGATTAATTTCCATGTATTTGTATAGTTTCCCATGTTGCTCATGTTATTGATTTCTAGTTTTATTCCATTGTTGTCAGAGAAAACACTTGGTATGGTTTCAATATTTTTGAATTTTTTAAGACTTGTTTTGTGGCCTAACATATATTCTATCCTTGAAAATGATCCATGAGCTCAGGAGAAGAATGTGTATTCTGCACCTGTTGGATAAAATGTTCTGTAAACATCAATTAGGTTCATTAGGTCTGTAGTGCAGATTAAGTCTAATGTTTCTTTGTTGATTTTCTGTCTGGATGATCTGTCCAATGCTGAAAGTGGAGTGTTGAGGTCTCCAACAGTTACTGTTTTTGCTCTCTTTAGCTTGGTAATATTTGCCTTATATATCTGGGTACTCCCATGTTGCATGCATATATATTTAAAATTGTTATATCCTCTTGTTGAATTTACTCACTTATCAGTATATAATGACCTCCTTTGTTCTTTTTACAGTCTTTTTATTGAAATCTATTTTATCTTATAGAAGTATAGCTATTCCTGCTCTTTTAATGGTTTCCCTTGGCATGGAATATCTTTTTCCATCCCTTTATTTTCAGTCTATGTTTTTCTTTAGAGGTGAAGTGTGTTTCTTGCAGACAATTTATAGTTGGGTCTTGGTTTTTTATCCATTCAGCCACTTTATGTCTTTTATTTATTTGAAAATATTGAAGAGGTACAAATATTTTAGATTACATGGATCCTTTTTGTAATGCTTGAGTCCTGACTAAAGGTGTGCCTGTCACCCAAATAGAGTTCATAGTACCTGTTACGTAGGTTTTTGCCCCTCCCCTCTTCCCTTTCCTCCTTGGTTAATTTACACTGAGTTTTATTTCCCTTTGTGCATGTGTGTGCTCATCAGTTAGTTCCAGCTTAACAGGGAATACATGTGGTGCTTGTACACTTTCCTTAGGAGAATGGTCTCCAGTTCCATCCAGATTGCTGTAAAAGGTATTAATTCATCTTTTTTATGGCTGAGTAGTACTCCATGGTATACAGATACCATATTTTATTAATCCACTCGTGAATTTATGGACACTTGGGTTGATTCCACGTCTTTGCAATTTTGAGTTGTGCTGTGGTAAATATTGGAGTGCAGGTGTCTTTTTGATGAAAAATTTGTATCCTTTAAGTAAATACCCAAGAGTAGGATTGCTGGATCTAATGGTAGGTCTACTTATAATTCTTTGAGGAATCTCCAAACTGTTTTCCATAGAGGTTGTACTAATTTATAGTTCCACCAACAATGTATAAGTGTTCCTTTCTTTCTGCATCCATGCCAGTATCAATTGTTTTTGGACTTTTTGATACATGCTATTCTTTTTTTTTTTTTTATTTCGGCATGTGATGGGGATACAGATTTTAAGGTTTCAATAAATGCCCTTTCCCCACCTCCCCCCACAAGTCTGAGTCTCCAGCGTGACCATCCCCCAGACGGTGCACTTCTCACTCATTATGTATGTATCTACCCATCCCCCCCGTCCCCCTGGCCAATACACTATTATTGTAGTACCTATGTGTCTACTTAGGTGCTGCTCATTTAATACGTTTGCTGGTGAGTATATGTGGTTCTTGTTTTTCCATTCTTGGGATACTTCACTTAGTAGTATGGGTTCCAGCTCTAACCAGGAAAATATTAGATGTGCTATATCACCATTGTTTCTTAGAGGTGAATAGTACTCCATGGTATACATATACCACATTTTATTAATCCATTCTTGGATTGATGGGCACTTGGGCTGCTTCCACAGCCTTACGATTATGAATTGTGCTGCTATAAACATTCGAGTGCAGGTGTCTTTCTTGTAGAGTATCATTGGATCTTTTGGGTAGATGCCCAGTAAGGGGATTGTTGGGTCAAATGGTAGATTTACTTGTATCGCTTTAAGGTATCTCCAAATTGCTTTCCACAGAGGTTGAACTAGTTTGCAGTCCCACCAGCAGTGTAGGAGTGTTCCTCTCTCTCCGCATCCACGCCAGCATTTGTTGTTTGGGGTCTTTTTGATAAAGGCCATTCTCACTGGAGTTAAGTGATATCTCATTGTGGTTTTGATTTGCATTTCTCTGATTATT
>VSMD01093029.1:0-17944 GCA_008750895.1 Mirza zaza
GGGCTGGGGGTGGTTGGGCTGGGGGGCTGGGGTTGGCTGGTGGGGTGGGGCTGGGGGGGTTGGGCTGCTGGGGTGTGGCTGCTCAGCAGGGACACCAACCATGGGGTCCCTCCTGGGGAGGTGGGTACCAACGACTGTGGGTGTGCTGGACTTTTCTGAGGCTACCTTGGGCCACCGTTCCCCACAGCAGCTCGTGTGACCTGCCGGCGCCTCTGCCAAGACTCCGCAGCCTCGGCCTGGGCGTCTGGCCCCGGCCGTGCCTGGGGGGCTGGTGGCCGCTCGGGATTTGCATGGCCGAACATGGAGCGCAGCCGCCGCCTCCCAGCTCCCAGTGAATGCCCGGCCGCGCTCGTCGCCGCCGTGGGTGGCAGCAAGGCCGGTTCCTGCTTCCCGGCGGAGCGGCAAGGAGGTGGCCCGAAGACTGTTTAGTTCAGCACAAACGAGGAAGGAAGCAAGAACCGCAGACACTCTTTTCCCATCGTCCCGCCGCGGCACCCGTGCCGGGTCTACACGCTCCGGGCATGGCTTCCGGTGGGTGGTTCCCACGCACGGCCCCTTTTCCGTGTCACTCACGTTTGGTCTCTCGGAGAGTCCCTTGCTGGCCGCTGCGTCCAGAACAGCCCTCTCTGTCCCTGTCACTTTCCGGCTTGTGTTACTCTGGTCAGTTCTTCCGAGATCGCTGCCATCTGACTTGGTCTCGCACACTTTTTGTCTCCCCCGTCGGACATGAGCACCGGGGCGGCAGGGACCTGGTCTGTCTTCCCGATCTCACGCCCGGGCCCTAGCTCCTGCCGTGCCTGGCACCGCGTAGGTGCTCGAGTAAACCTCGCTGCTGGGGAGCAGCCTAGAGTCAGTGTGCGCTTTACCCGGGAGGACTTGAGGCTCAGAGTGGGCAGGCGACTTACCCAGGGACACACAGCCGGCAAGTGGCAGAGCGTGGATTTGAACTCAGTGCTGCTGAATCCGGAACTTGTTCCTCCCTGACGTTGGAGGGAAGGAAATGTGGGACCGCAGGCAGTGTGTCGCCCGCACGCTTGTCCTAGAGAGGCTCCGGGCTGACTCCTGGGAGGTGTGTCTTCTTGGTGACACAAAATTCAATGTTTTAATTTGTTTTAACGTTTAAATTTATAGCAGCTCAGTGTGAAAATGAAGCAACGGGGACTTCCTGTAGCACAGGGGTCCTCAAACTTTTAAACAGGGGGCTAGTTCACCGTCCCTCAGACCGCTGGAGAGAGCGGCGCACATTCCACACATGCGCACTGCGGGCCCGGGACGAGCCGGCTGCTAAGCGGGACAGGCAGCGGCGGCCAAAACACCCGGTGGGCCGGATAAATGTCCTGCGGCCCTCGGGCCGCAGTTTGAGGACGCCTGGCGCAGGGGATGAAGTGTCCGCACTCCAATTCTGCGTCCCTCCGTTCCGATGCGACGTGTGAATCCTTCCGGAATGTTCTAACTGCACATACAAATGCGTGCCCACAGGCACACGCGGGCACCGATACATTTTACACAGAGGTGCAGCGTCACTCACGTACATCATCTGGGATTTGCTTTTCCCTGCGCCCTCTGCTTTGTCTCGTGCAACACTTGCAAAGCCCTGTGAGGCTTCATCAGGCCCATTTCACAGATGTGAATACCAAGGCTTGCAAGCTTGTCTGAGGCCGGTCGCTCACAGAGTGGCCTCCACTGCTGGTCGGGCTCGCTTGCCCACTGCCCGCTTTCGGCTGGGCAGGGAGGGCCCTTGGGGAGAAGCACCAGCCTCCGTCTTCCCTAGGGTGACCCCTCCCCGCGGCGCTCGCCAGGGAGGAGCCACCGGCCAGGATGTGTGATTTGGCAGCTGAGCAGTTCCTCCTTGGGTGAGAAACCGCGGGAGAGACTCCAGCTTCCTGAGGCGGGAAAACCCCCGCCCAAGACTTCCTGCTTCCCAGGTGGGGCCCTTTCTGCCCCCTGGCCTGGGACCCACCCCGCGGGCCCTCCCCCGCCCTTGCCCTGGCTGCACCTGCCTGCTGGGGTCTGGAGGAATCCCCGATGCCTGCTTCTGGGTTGAACAGTGGGCCGAGGTTTTCTTCCTTGGCTCGTTTCTCCAAGGACAGCAACGGCCACGGGGGCACAGGCGTGGAAGGAGCAAGGGCACACCGGCTGGGGCACACCGCTGGGCACGTCACCCCGAGATCAAGGAGGCCCTTTGCATCACACGGCCCTCACCTGTCTTCCTTTTGCTCCCACTCAAGGCTGCCTCCTCCGGGAACCCCTCCTGTCTCTCTCACTGGTGTGTTCTTTTTTTTTTTCTTAATTTTATTTTAGCGTATTATGGGGGTACAAGTGTTAAGGTTACATATATTGCCCATGCCCCCTCCCCCCTCGAGTAGGAGCTTCAAGCGTGTCCATCCCCCAAACGTTGCACACCTTACTCCTTGTGGTTGTATACACCCATCCCCTCCTCCCCCCTCCCACCCTCCCGACACCCGATAAATGTAACTCCTATGTGTCCACTGAGGTGTCGATCCGTTAATACCGATTTGCTGGTGAGTACACGTGGTGCTTGTTCTTCCGTTCTTGAGATGCTTCACTGGGTAGAATGGGCTCCAGCTGTATCCAGGAAAATACAAGAGGTGCTATGTCACCCTTGTTTCTTAAAGCTGAGTAGTACTCCGTGGTACACATAGACCACATTTTATTAATCCACTCACGAATGGATGGGCGCTTGGGTTGTTTCCACAGCTTCGCAATTGTGAATTGTGCTGCTATAAACATTCGAGTCCAGGTATCTTTTTCATAAAGTGACTTTTGATCTTTTGGGTAGATGCCCAGTGGTGGAATTGCTGGATCAAATGGTAGATCTACTTGTATCGCTTGGAGGTATCTCCATATTGCTTTCCACAGAGGGTGAACTTCACTAGTGTGTTCTTGGTTCTCTACGTGGCCGTGGCCCCTGTTTCTACGAGACGCTCCTCCTTTTTTTTTGTTTGAGACAGAGCCTCACTCTGTTGCCCAGGCTAGAGTGAGTGCCGTGGCCTCAGCCTCGCTGACAGCAACCTCAGACTCCTGGGCTCAAGCGACCCTCCTGCCTCAGCCTCCCGAGTAGCTGGGACTACAGGCACGTGCCACCATGCCCGGCTAATTTTGTCTATATATTTTTAATTGGTCAATTAATGTCTTTCTATTTTCGGTAGAGACGCGGTCTTGGTCTTGCTCAGGCTGGTTTCGAACTCCTGACCTTGAGCGACCCACCCGCCTCGGCCTCCTAGAATGCTAGGATGACAGGTATGAGCCACCGCGCCCGGCCGAGATGCTCCTCCTGGACAGCGGGGACTTGGATGCCGCACCCCCGGTGCCTGGAACAGGCCAGCACACAGCAGGTGCTCAGCGAACACACAGCTGGTAGAAGCAGCCTTGGCGGGTGGAGGATTTTCTCCTCGACTCCAACCCCCGCAGTCTGAGGGTTCGAGTTGTAGATTCAGCACTGCAGAGTCATGAGAGCCTGGTCCCCATCCAACGTCACCCGGATACGGCGCCTCGGGCTCTTTGCACGCCTCTGAGCCAGGCCCTTCGTCTTCGGTTGGCCGCTAGGCAGGGCCGAGCTGGGACTGGGTGGCCCGGCTCAGCCCCTCTCCGCCGCGTCCAGGGTATAAGACAGACCAGGGGCCTAGAAGTGCCAGGAGGAAGGGCGAGGAGATTCTAGGGGGAGAAGACACTTCTGACTGTGTGTGTCTCTCTGTCCCCTGACTCTGCCTCTGCCCCTGGGGCCCCTGGGTGTCCCTCCCTGCTCTCAGCCCCTGCGTCCCCATCTCTGGGTCCCCCGTCCCCGCCCCCTGCACCTGGCCTGGCGCCCCTCCCCTCCCCTGGGCCTCAGGAGCTCCCCCTGCCCCCGCCCGCCCTGCAGGATGCCCCAGCTGAGCCTGTCCTGGCTGGGCCTGGGGCCGGCGGCCGCCTCCCCGTGGCTGCTGCTGCTGCTGCTCGGGGCCTCCTGGCTCCTGGCCCGCGTCCTGGCCTGGGCCTGTGCCTTCTACGCCACCTGCCGCCGCCTGCGCTGCTTCCCGCAGCCCCCCAAACGCAGCTGGTTCTGGGGTCACCAGGGCCTGGTGAGTGTGGCAGCAGGACAGGGCTGGGGGTCAGGATTGGGCACTTCCCCAGGGCCGGGAAGGGGCTCGGGGGGCCGGGGGTGGAGGGGGGCTGGAGAGCGAGCAGCAGGCTTTTGAGCAACAAAAGAGAATGGGGTGCAACTGGAGTGACCAAGGCAGAGCACAGCGGGAGGGGAGGTGGGGCTGATCTGCATGTCGGCGGGGAGCCGGGCGGGTGTGGGGCCGGTTTGCAGGACAATGAGGGAGCTCTGTTTGAGCCACCCTGAGTCGGGGCGTCTAGGCTGTCCAGGGCGCTGCCCAGACAGTGGCTGGCCGTGGGGCTTTTGCCAGGGCTGAGCAGGGCACTGAAGCTGGGGTCTGGGAGAACGAGGGAGCCCCGAGAGACAGGAGGGTGCAGGGCTGCACCCAGGAACCCGACATCATTGGAGGTCAGGCGGAGGAGGAGAAGTGAAGTGTCAGAGAAGGAGCTGCTAGAAGTGGGAGGGAACGCAGGGCACGGAGCTGTCCTGGAAGCCAAGAGTCCAGAAGTGTCTAGAAGAGGAGCCTTGTCAGCTGCCGAGTCCTCCTTCCGTCATCCGTGTCTGCCTCTGTCTGTGCCTCTTTCTGTCGCTCTCCCTGTGTCTGGGGCCGACGCTGTTGGTGTCCTGCCTAGAGCCCCCCACAGGCCAGGGCACCTCTGCCCCTGCTGTGAGTGTGGCCCCGCCACTCTCGGTTGTCCCCTCCTTCTGAGAATAGCCCTGGGAGCTCGTGGGAGCCTCCAGAGATGGGGGCTTGCTCAAAGACGTCTGGGAGGCTGAACCCCTCACTCCCAGGGTAGGGTGGGGGCCTGCTGCCAGTCACTGACGCAAGCCAGGGGCGTGCAAACGCAAGGTTCTCCCGGCTCCCGAGCGCTGCCCCCTCGGGGGCTCCCCGGGGCAGCGGGCAGCGGCCAGGCGGTAGCTGAGCCCACATCCGTGTTGTCCTGGTCACGGTCCGGAGCTTTCCGTGACCTCAGGCAGAGGACAGTCCCCAGCTGAGTTACGTCCTCGTGGCGATTGGTGTTTCGGAGCTGCCCGTGGGCTTGGCCGAGGCCAGGCGAAAGCCGAGGCCACAGTCTCGCACGCCCCCAAGGCTGGCGGGGAAAAAGACCCCAGGTCCGCAGACGCTTCCTTCTTTGTTGGAGGGTCCGGGAGCCCACTGGCTGTCACCTGGGAGGGCGTAGGAAGCCAGCCCTGATGCTGAAGTCCTGAGGCCACAGTGCTGCCCTTTGGGGACCTGGCTCAGTGGCTGCCCCCGGGTCTGGAACCCCTCCCAAGATGAGAAGAGGTGCCTTCTCCATCCGAGCGCGGGCGCTGGGACGCATGCTTGGGGCTTTGAGACAGTCCCCATGGGGAAGGAGCAGGAGGAAGCAGAGACCCCCTCCGCCCTGTGCGGAATCCGGACACACCGGTCCCTGCGGGGGCCACCCCGCCTCTGGAGGCTGCAGGAGGCACCTGCAGTAGCTCCTCTCCGGGTAGCATGTTAGTCACAGTCCTGCAGAGTCAACACGACATGTACATATAGACACAGGTGCACAGAGACAAGAGGGAATTTATTGCGGAAATTGGCTCGGGTGATTTTGAAGGCTGAGAAGTCCCGTGGTTCGCTGTGCACAAACGGGAAAACCAAGGAATCTGATTCACGGCGAGTCCACACGAGGCTGCTGGCATAAGTTTCAGAGTCTGGCAGCCAGAGCAGCTGGCGTTTCGACATCCAGGGGCGGAGAAGGCGGATGTCCCAGCTCCGGAAGACAGAGCCGAGCCGCCCCCTCCTTTGCCTTTTTGTTCTCTCTGGGCCCTTGGTGGCTTGGAGGGTACCTGCCCGCGCTGGGGAGGGCGGATCTTCCTTCCTCAGTTTACCCATCCAAACGCTGATCTCTATGGAAACACCCTCGCTGACACACCCAAAAAAATGTTCGCCAGCTATCTGGGCAACCCTTAGCCCAGTCACGCTGGCACCTGACACTAACCATCAGAGGAGGTGACGGCCCTGCCTCGCTTGCAGATCATGAACTCGGAGCAGGGCATGCGGGAAGTGACTGAGCTGGTGGCCACCTACCCCCAGGTCTTTGTAAAGTGGCTGGGCCCCGTCCTCCCCATTGTCACTTTGTGCCACCCCGACTTCATCCGGTGTGTCCTGAACGCCTCAGGTACCCTGCGGGGCTCGTGGTGGTGGGTGTCTGAGGGCTTCCAGGCCCTCCTGCCCCGAGCTGCTGTGTGGCCCCTGCAGGGCCCGGGTCCCTCCTTCCTTCTGCTCCCTCAGCCACCTTCCTCCTCCCTGCATGGGATCCCCAATCCCAGCCTCAGTGTCACCCTCTGCCCTCGTGTTCCGGACACCACTGGCCTCTTTCTTTCTATGCCGGGCAGGATGAGGAAGGGAAGCCCCCGGTTGGGAGCCCACCCCTCACTTCTCAACTTCCCGCCTGCTCCTTTCCATGGCTCCTGAGGGTCTGTTTCTTCTGCCAGACTCCATCAGGCCCAAGGACGTGGTCTTCAACAAGCTCCTAAAGCCCTGGCTGGGTGAGTAGCTGCAGGTGAGGGGGGGTGGGGACAGCCTTGTGGGGCAGGAGAAGGTGCTGCCTTTGCCCACGACCCTTGGCTGCCTTCCTAGGGGACGGGCTCCTGCTGAGTGCCGGTGACAAGTGGAAACGCCGCCGCATCATGCTGACGCCTGCCTTCCACTTCAACATCCTGAAGCCCTACGTGAAGATTTTCAACGAGAGCGTGAGCATCATGCACGTGAGTTCCTTAGACCCAGCGTCCCAGCTGGAGCCTTGGGTGCAGAGGTGCCTCAGAGAGACCTGGTCTAGAGTCCTGGATGTGACGGGTGATTTGGGAGCCATAGCTCATCCTCCCCCAGCCTCAGTTTCCCCATTTGTAAAAATGGAGATAGCAATTCCCCCTGCGAAGGGTAGCTAAGATGAGTGGAGCCATGTCCCTGGCATGTAGCAGGTGCTCAGAAGGCATCAGTTTTCAGTATTTCTCACAGAAGCCCTGCAGGCTGTTGGGTGTGGATGGTAATGATGAAACTTGCAAAGTAACTCTTTCTGCATAACCTTAAAGCTCTTAAAACACCTTTCGGACCATGCAGAAATCTCTAAGACAAACGCCAGGGACCGCACGTTTTTGGGCAAACTGCACATTATTTAAATCCTCGTAACTACAGATCGCAATGCACTTTAGGTGTTGTTACAAAAACAATTAAACAACTAATTAAACAATTAAAGTTCCTAGTACTTTTTTTAACGTATGGTACTGCATAAAACATTCTCCTCTATGAAGAGGGACCAAACAAAATTTATGTAAGTATCTAGATTCGATCCTTTTTCCATGGACGGCACAAACTCTGCAGGTGCTCGTAGGAATTTTTTTCTTTCCACTCGCTGGAATACACGTAGGTCCATGCTGCTTCATATCACCTGACAACCTTTTGGGTGGATCTTTACGAGGTGCTCTCCTTGCACCCCCAGGGGAAGGGCTGGACAGATTTGCGGAAACGCGTGAGCGGCCCGAAAGGTGTTAAAACACTTTAAGCCTCCCTGGCTTGAAAGAACGAGTGTTTGTTATTGGTCACGAAAGGGCAGGAAGGACAGGCCGCTATCTCATCCCGGCTGGCCTCCCTCCTACATCTGTGGTCACGAGTGGGTCTGGAAGAATCCTCTGCGGATCCGAGCTCAGCTCTGTCTCAGGTGCGGGGCCGGCTGCAGGCTGGCCTAGGGTGGCTTTGGCCGGCCGACTGGGCCCCTGCGTTCATTCTCTGTACTCCAGTAGCCTAACCTAAGCTTGCTCGTGGGTTCCAGAGGGTGCACAGAAACACTCAGAATCGGAACGCATGACACCACCTCCCGTCACCAGCTGGAGCAGGTCCCAAGGCCAGCTGGGATCCGAGAGGTGGAGAAATAGGTTCTGCCTCCCAATGGAAGGAGGCGCACAGTCTGGTGGCAAAAGGCTGAGGATACAGGGAGGGACGAAAAACGGGGGGCATTTCTGCCATCACCTGCTGCTATGCTAAAGTGGAAGATGATAATGAGAGCTAAGATTTACTGAGCACGTACTGCATGCCAGAAAACCATGCCGATTCCATGGTACACGTTGTCTCCGATCTGATTTTCACAGCCCTAGGAGGTAGAGATGGCTGTGATGGCCACATGATGGATGAGGAAACTGAGGGTCAGAGAGGTCAGGGAGATTGCCCAAGGTCACCCAGCTAGTAAGTGAGCGAGGAGTGGTGGAGCAGGGTTTGGTTCACCTGGCAACAAAGCAGGTCAAGTCAACTTGTACTGAAGATGTGAGTAGGTGGGACGGGGCAATGAGTTGACTAAAGGCGCTCAGAGCACGGGAGGCAGAGCTGGAACTTGAGTTCAGGTCTCCTGACTCCCAGCCATGGGGTCTTCATCTCCTAAGAGTAACAGCTTCCTCTCCCACCTGACTCGGGGCCTTCCTGGGGACAGGTGGAAATGGCAGAGGACAGGACGCTGGTTCTGGGGGAGTCCATCCTGGTGGTTGGGGTTGGGGAGGGGCTCAGGGGAGTCAAGTTCCCACCCCAGCTCTGTGCCCTTCTCTGGCCAGGCCAAATGGCAGCGCCTGGCCTCGGAGGGCAGCGCCCGTCTGGACATGTTCGAGCACATCAGCCTCATGACCTTGGACAGTCTGCAGAAATGCGTCTTCAGCTTCGACAGCCATTGCCAGGAGTGAGTCCTTGCCTGGGGCCTGGGGACTTGGGAGTAGAGGGGGGAAAGAAGACTGGTCAGAACAACCGAAAGAACCTTCCTGGGGGACGTGGGCCAGAGCTGGGCATGGAAGGACCCTGAAGAGGAGAGAGAGAATGAGCAGTTCTTCCAGGGAGGTGGAACTGTGAGTGTGAAGGCAAGCAGAGCATGTGCAGCAGGCATTAAGGGGGCACCTTGCAAATGAGTTTGAGGGTGTAGGCAATGCCTAGATCCCAAGGACGTTGAAAAGCCTGGCAAAAGGATACAAACTTTATCCAAGTTTTCCAGGGAGCCCTGGAGCAGATGACAGTCATGGCCAGAGCTGAGCTTGGACGCCTGACTCTGTGCAGGGGTCCTCAAACTTTTAAAACAGGGGGCCAGCTCACTGTCCCTCAGACCGCTGGAGAGCGTGGCGCACATCCCACACGTGCGCACCGTGGGCCCGGGACGAGCCGGCTGCTGAGCAGGACAGGCGGGCTGGATAAATGTCCTGGGCGGGGCCGTGTGCGCTGCTACAGGATCGACTGTCACGCAGAGACAGAGTGGAGAGAGTCCTGGACAGGAGGAGGTCTCGGCTTGGTGGAGAGAACGGGGCGGATCTGGGAGAGAAACTGAGGAAGAATGGGCAGGACCATGTGTAGAGTAAGAAAGAGAGAAAATGAGCATGACGATGCCCGAGTTGTGGCCCGGGCAGCTGGAGCACGAGGCAGCTCACAGAGAGTGGGAGGCGGAGAGAGAAGCGGGCTTGCAGGGCATGTGTTTTCTGGGTGGGACGTGGTTCTCGGGGTTGCGACTGGGAGGTGAACCCAGGGTTTCGTGCGTGTTAAGGAGCCGCCACCTTCTCTCTCTGACGGGGTCCTGCAGGCGTCCCAGCGAGTACATTGCTGCTGGCCTGGAGCTCAGCGCTCTCCTGTTAAAACGGTACAAGCAGATCCTCCTGCACGCGGACCTCCTGTACTACCTCACGCCCGACGGGCGGCGCTTCCGCAGGGCCTGCGCCCTGGTGCACGGCTTCACGGACGCTGTGGTCCGGGAGCGGCGCCGCGCCCTCGAGACCCAGGGCGTGGACGGCTTCCTCAAGGCCAAGGCCAAGTCCAAGACGCTGGACTTCATCGATGTGCTCCTGCTGGCCAAGGTGGGCCTCCTTGGGACCTGGATTCGTGAGGCAGACCAGGCCTTGGTGTCAAATGTCAGCTCTAACGATTGCAGCTTGATTCAGAGGGCACTGGGGAGCTATGGGAGGCACATGAGGAAGGGAGGGACAAATTAGAGGTAAGTTCTTGAGGTAACTCCCGTTTCCTGCCTGGGGAGAGCAAGCAGGAGGCAGGAGGCCAGGGAGGAAGCCCCTGTGGCAGGTCTGGAGATGACAAGGGCGGCATCCTGCTTGGACGATGGGTCTTCAGGGATGTTCCAGGTGGGACTCAGGTGCCCTCAGAGCAGGTGTGACCCGGGGGTTTTGCCTCCTGTCTCCAGGATGAAGATGGGAAGGAGCTGTCAGACGAGGACATACGAGCAGAGGCTGATATCTTCATGTTTGCGGGTGAGGGTCCCGGTGTGGGACTGCAGTGGGGACAGGGGTCTCTCCCGCCCAGGGACTTGATGGGTGGAGCCTGGATCTCTCCATTCTGCCCATCCTCTCCCCACTCCCATCCCCCCTGAGAGGCCCATGTGTGGTGCTGTCGACACCCTGGTGCTGAAGCAGCCCAGGGACTCCAGCCTGCCTGGCTGCCCCTCAGGCCATGACACCACGACCAGCGGTCTCTCCTGGGTCCTGTACAACCTCGCGAGGCACCCGGAACACCAGGAGCGCTGCCGGCAGGAGGTGCGGGAGCTGCTGAGGGGCCGTGAGCCTGCGGAGATTGAGTGGTGAGTGTGGGTCCTCACGGCCTGTCCCCGAGCCCCTCTCCTTGGCTCTGCTGCCAGGCGGGGAAGGGGAAGATCTTTATCCTGGTTCTCCAATGCCTAGTGGCAATAGGAGCAGAGCCCAGAAGCAGGGCCTGGTACCCAGCCTGGCTAGCAAGGGAAAGGTTGCAGGCTTTGGGGCAGAAAGATCTGGGAGTCTATATTTATTGCCCCAATAACTTGCTATGTGACATTAGTAAAGTAATATTCTCTTCTGAACCACGTTCTCCTCTGTAAATGTGGAGGAATGTCTACCCCGCAGGGCTTCCTGGAGAATGAGTGACAATGTGTGTAGAGCAGGTGCCTTCCAGCATGTATGCAGTCAACGAGCTTCTCCTCCACGCACTTGCTTTTCTGGCTAAAGTTGCGTTTCCCCAAGGCTTTTGACCTCCTTAATTTTTGCTCCTCCTTCTCTACTTCACACCTTACAGTCTATTTCACTGATTTGCAATAATCTTAGTGGGTAAAAGTCGTCTGTCTCTTCGTTCAGTAAACACTTCCACACTGCCTTCCCTTTTCTAACCCGGGGCCCGTCCTACAGGGACGAAGCCGGGGCAGAAGGAAAAGGAGGAGAGGCCGGGGAGGGAAACTCACCACGTTGGGCGTGGGGACCGGCCAGCGCTTCCACTCTAGGGGCCAGGATGGGGGCGTGCGCCAGGTGCGTCTGTGGGATGAGAAGCAGTAAAGGTGTTTGAATCTTTGTGAAATGCACACTGTGGGGCACAGGGAGGGGACCCGGTGGGGCTGGAGCTGGTGACGGAAGCCCCTCTCCTCTTGGGATGCTTTGGAAACCACGTAAAGAGATTGGACTTTAACCTGATGTGTGTCAGTATAGATACTGAGGTAGGAATCTCTCTCTCTTTTTTTTTTTTTTCCCTTCAAACAGCTAATTGTCCCAACAAAATCGAATGACTAGTTTGTACTCATCTTATGACTTTAAACAATTGCAGCTTCACAACAAGCTAAAAATGACGTATTCCTTTGGCTTTATTTCCGGACTCTCGTTCTTTTTGTTAGCCATATGTAAACGCAAAGAAGTCTTCAGTATCGCATTTTTAAAATACTTTCCCATTTGATAAAGTTGGTTCTGTCTCATTACTTTGTTTTTATAATTTTTTTTCTTTTTGAGTTCTTATTTTTCCATTTGAACTTTACACTCAGGTTGGCTAGTTTGGAAAATACTCTTGGAGATTTTAATCAATAATCTTAGTGGGTAAAAGATTATTTCTCTGAGGTTCCAAACTGTCTCATCTGTTTGGAACCTCAGATGCCAAGGTTTGAGTTAACCATGCTCTTCCATTCACGGCCAGTTCTGCTTTTTCCATGCAATACTTATTTCCTCCCATTTGTGCCCATTCCTCACTTCCGAGGCCTCCAACAATATGATTCTAGAGAGATGGGTCTCTCTAGAATTTTATGGAGTTCATAAAACTTCTTGTTGGAGTGGATGTATTTTAAAATTGCAAATACGTTTCTTATATCCCAGATCTTGTGCTGGTTCTTACCTTTCTCAGAAATGGAGCGCTGTAGTTTTATTGGCCACCCATGCTTCTGAGTACACTTAGTTTGTTGCTTTTAACCATCATATCTAGTCCTTTCCTCTCTCATACTTTAGTGCTAGATACCCAGGCTGCTTCCATCTCCCCGGTACAATGAACACCTTCGTGGATGTCTCTTTATCTGCCTGTCCGAGCATCTCTCTGGGATATATACTTGGGAGCTAGTTTGCTGGGCAGTAAAACATGCATGGTGTTTCCCTGACCATGTACTGGCAGTTGCCACTCAGAATGGCAGCCCCTGTCCACACCATTGTCAGGGCATAAGTCCACTCTCCCCCAAACCTTAGCCAACCCTTAGCCTTAGCTACCTTGCTCATTCTTGTCCAGAAGTGAAGTGACATCTCATTGTCAGATAATTCCATCTTCTCTGATAACCAGTGACTTCGAGCATCCCTTCTTAAATCTCCTGTGTTTGAGCTTCCTTGAATTCTTAGATCTTATCCTTTGCCGACTTTTTCCCTCTGGTGACTTGTCCTTTCTCTTGTTGGTTTTCAGGAATGAAAACCTGAAGAGCTACCTGTTCAAGATCAGCTCTAGATATGGTTTTAGGTCTACATATTTATTGCGGACATCTTCTCCAAATCTCTTGTTGGGGTGTTGATTCCATCCATGGTGTCTTTTATTACACAGAAATTCTTATTTTTGTAATATTTATTTCTCCTTTTTTGATCTCCCATTTTGTGCTTTTGGGATTTTTATAATTCCTACTCTGAGATCACAAAAATGTCTCTTCTGTTATCAACTTTTAACAGTTTTGCCTTTCTTGTATAAAAAGAGAGTCCTTGTAGATGAGGTTCTGGTTCTCTCTGTTTCCATGTTACCAAAGTTTGAACACCTCTTACCAAAGTACCTGTCCATTGCCCAGGGCTGTGTGGACATTCCCTGACCAGATGCCAGCTACTCACCTATTTATGTGCCTGACTTTAAGCCCTCTGTTCCATGCATCTGTTTTCCTGTTCTTGTAGCAGACCCCGGCTTTAGAAATTATTTTATTTCATTAGTATCACTATGCCTTTGTAACAGGTCTTAATACCAGGTAGGTTGGGTTTCTTTCTTCTATCTTTCCTTTCTAGATTGACCTAGCTCTCGATCAACATCCACTCTTCCAATTACAATACAGTTGTCGACTTCCAAAAAAAACCCAGTTAGATTTTTTTTTATTAGATTGCATTGAATTTATTGGTTACTTTAGAAAGAATCGAACGCATTTATATCACCTTGCTGTACAGTGTGAAGTGGGATCTTGTTTATTCAAATAACCTTATAGGCCCTTTATGGAGATTTTTTTCCCCCTGCTGTGTTGTTAGCTCATTATATAATTTAAGAAACCTTTTCATGCCAATGTATTCACACTTTTAAGGCTACCATCCCAGTGTGACGTTTTTCTCACAGATGCTTCTAAAACTAAAGGCCAAGTTTTCTTCTAGCACTTTGTGACTCTGATTTTCTGGTGCTTAAATCTTGGATTCGTCTGGAGTTTATTTTGTCATAGGTCTAAGGGTCAAAGAAAGATGGTGAGAGGGAGTCATGGGGCATCAGTAGGAGTGTCTTTGTTCCCTGGATGACCGCTGGGGGTGCTCCTTAGGGAGGACCTGGCCCAGCTGCCCTTCCTCACCATGTGCATCAAGGAGAGTCTGCGGCTGCACCCCCCAAGCCTGACCATCTCCCGCTACTGTGCCCAGGATGTTGTGCTCCCCGATGGCCGGGTCATCCCCAAAGGTGCCCACGGTGGCAGGGGGAGGCGGCTCCTGGGTGGGGAGGTGGTCCCTTCAGGTGGCTTGGACCTTGTCCTGACTGTCCCCTCCTCCCGACAGGGAATGTCTGTGCCATCAGCATCTTTGGGATTCATCACAACCCATCGGTCTGGTCCAACCCTGAGGTGCTGCCCCTCCCCCCTTCTCCACCCTGGGGCCCGGTGACGGGGAGGGGTCCTGACCGGGGACATCAGACAGCACCCGTCTACCGTGCCCACATCTGTCTTTCCTGGGGGAGGCTGGGTGTCCTGAGACTCCCCATCCAGCAGCCCTGTCTTCCCGGGTCCCCAGGTCTATGAGCCCTTCCGCTTCGACCCAGAAAATTCCCAGGAGAGGTCACCCCTGGCGTTTATTCCCTTCTCAGCGGGGCCCAGGTGAGGCCCGCGGGGGGGTCCGAGGAGGAGACTTGACGAGGGTGGTGAGAGTACAGGAGGCAATTTCGTCACATCCTCCACCCCTAGTGTGGGTGGCTTGTGGGGCGGCTGTTTTGGGGGGGAGGGCAGAGATTTGAACAAGATCCTTGGGAAAGGGGTGTGCTCAGAACCCCCCCATGTCTGCTGGTCTGAGCTGGGTGGGGCTGGAACCGGGCCAGGTTCAGGGGGTACGAGAGCCCACAGGGGGCTCCCAGGCACGGCTATACCCCCTCTGCCCTCTAGGCTGCTCAGGGTGAGGGTGGGGGTCCCGGGCCAGGATCCAGGCGCGACGGGGCCCGGATGGGGGTTGGGTCCCTGGCTGCAGTCAGAGTCCCCACCCCCACCCCCAGGAACTGCATCGGGCAGAACTTCGCCATGACGGAGATGAAGGTGGCCCTGGCGCTCACGCTGCTGCGCTTCCGCTTCCTGCCCGACCGCACGGAGCCGCGCAGGAAGCCGGAGATTATCCTGCACGCCGAGGGCGGCCTCTGGCTGCGCGTGGAGCCGCTGAGCGCCGGTGCGCAGTGACCCACCACTGCAGGCTTTAGATCCGCTCCCACCCACCCACCTACCTGCCTTTGTAGACTCCCACTGAATGAATGATGGAAGAACATGATACTATCTAGCGTTTGTCGAGCATTGACTAAGTGCCAGCAAGGCGACATGCACCATGCCATGAAGCAGGCGTTGTCATTATGAGCTTTCCCCATTTGCAGACAGAGGCTCAGAGAGGTCAATTCACTTCACCGAGGCGACACAGCCAGGAAGTGGCTGGGCCAGAATGGGAACCCTAGTCTCTGTCTGATGGGAGTCAGCATCCTCTACCGTGAAGCCATTCAGGCTACTATGCCAAATCTCCTTTTCCCTAGTAATATGTGATTAAAAAGCTGAGGAGAAGCAGACAATTCACACTGATAACCAGCCGGTCTGTGTTTAGAAAAGAAAACAACCAGCCTCCAGAGAATTCAACTGAAACAATGTCATGGGGTCCCCAAATCAGGCAGTAAGTAGAATTTGTCTGAGACCACCACCTCCAGCCCTGCTCCAAAAGCTGTCAGTGCCCATCACTCAAAGCCCCCGGGCACCCTGGAGGCCACATCAGAGAGTCTTGATTTCAAAATGTATTAATATTACAAAGCTGTAGTAATCACAACAGTGTAGTAATCACAGCAGCACGGTACTGGCATAAAAACAGATATTTAGGACCAATGGGAATAGAATACAGAACCACCAAACAAAACATGTGACCTTCTAGGTCCTTAAGCGGAGCCTTCTGACTGAATTCAAATTCTACAGAACAAATCCTAGATTGGTTTTCGAAATAAAACAAAAATATAAAAGATGAATGAAAACATATCAACAAAAATAAAAAGATTTTATTAAAATCGAAGGCCCCAGGTTCCCCACCCAAATGAATGAAAGACTTAAATGTAACACCTGAAGCCATAAAACTCCTAGAGAAAAAGATAAGGGAAAATCTCCTTGACGTTGGTCTTAGCAATAATTTTGGGGGTACCACCCCGAAAGCACAGGCAACAAAAGCAAAAACCACCAAGTGGGGCTACATCAAATGGAGCAGTGTTTGCACGGCAAAGGAAACGATCAGTGAAATGGTTGGCAACCCGTGGAATGGGAGAAAATGCTTGCAAAGCATACCTCTGATAAGGAGTCAACAGCCAAAACATATAGCTAAAACAACCTCTTAGGGAAAAAAAAACCAGGTAACTCAACTTAAAATGGGCAAAGCACCTGGATAGACGCCTCCCTAAATAACCAACAGGTTCCATGAAAAGGTGTCACAACATCCCCGATCGTCAGGGAAACGCAGACCAAAACCACAGTGAGATATCGCCTCAGGTCTGTTGGAGTGGTTATTGCAGGACGGGTTATAGAAAGACAACCCGTGATGACAAGGGTGTGGAGAAAGTGGAGCACTTGCACTCCGTGGGTGGGAGTGTAAGAGGGTGCAGCTGCTAAGGGAAGCAGCGGAGGGGGGTGGGGTTCTTCGTAAAATTAAAGATAGAACCTCCACGTGACCCACCCAGCAAGCCCGCTTCTGAATGTTTACCAAAAGAACCCAACTCAGGACCTCGAAGGCCTGCCCCAAGTCCCACGTTCGTTGCAGCATTGTTCACACTAGCCAAGATGTGTGTCCCTCAGTGAGCGTGTGAAGAAAATGTGGTACTTGCAGTAACTACAGTGGAGTATGATCTAGCCTTGAAAAAAGAAGGCCGTCCTGCCACTCGTGACAACAGGACTGCGCGTGAAGAACAGCATGCTAAGAAAGATGAGCCGGTCGCAGAAAGACAGATGCCACACGACCTCGCTATTATGTAGAATCCGAAATAGTCAAACTCGTAGAAGCAGAGAGCAGAGTAGTGGTTGCTTGTGTGTCAGCGCGGACAGACGCGGGGAGACATTGGTCAAAGGGTACCGAGTTCCGGTCATGCAGAATGAGTGAGTCCTGAAGTTCTGCTGCACGGCAGGGCGGCTATAGTCAACAGTGTAGCCTACGACATATACTTGAAGTCTGCTTTCTTCGGGTTAGTGTTAAGAGCGGTGTGTGTTTCTGCATACCTCTATGTATTTAATGTCTCTTAATTTCTTCATTTAAAATTTTACTTTACTTAAGATCTATTCCCTTAGCGATTTTCAGGATCAGAACATATTGTTCTTATGATCGCCAAGTCGTACAACGGATCTCTTGAACTCGTTCCTTCTGACTGAAATTGTGCACCCTTTGACCAACATCTGCCCTTTCCCCGCGTCTCGACATTTAAAATGTTTTCCCTGTAGACAGAGGAGAGCAGTGAATAGGATAATGACCCAAAACGTGCAGGTGCTGTTCGTCCTTTTCGTAGCTGGACGCCGGGGGCCTGGGCCCGTTTTCCGGACAGCGTTTCGGGCTTGGGCCTGCCTAAGGGCACCGGGGTCGGACTGTAGTTTCTGTGCGTGAAGATAATCCGTAAGGGTCAGGCTCGGAGAAAGACTGGTCGGTCTCCTGGAGAAAAGATTCCTGAATTTGATAGTTTATTTAGGTCGGAAGCTTAAACTGACCGCAGGTGAGGGCTTCCTGCCGAAGAATACCACAGCGTTGAAGTAGGGGCGGTTCCCGTACCCGGCAGAGGGGACCCGAGGCCACGTGGAGCTCCCAGACTTAAATCCTCACAGGTTCCCGCCTCGTCACCAGGGAGTGACCCACTCCGGCCCCATGCCCGCAAGCCCGACTCTGACGCTTAGGAATGCGTGTCACCTCCCCGACGCGGGTCCGCCTCGCGAACTCGGGCTGCACAGGCAGCTTCTTGGAGACCCTTCGAATGTTTGCTTTGCTTCCCTTTTCGTTCATTTGTAGAACATTGCTGCCCTATAACTCCAGTAGTTCCACCCGCCACGCGAGCCCTCTGCACACAACCCACACCCCCACGTCAGCCCTCTGCGCACCCCCACACCCCCACGTGAGCCCTCTGCGCACGGCCCCACACCCCCACGTGAGCCCTCTGCACACGGCCCC